>JANHMN010000011.1:73671309-73691267 GCA_030674055.1 Rhabdomys pumilio | reverse complement strand
GCTGGTGTGAGGACCAGGGGGAGCAGATGCCCTCGCTGGTGTGAGGACCAGGGGGAGCAGATGCCCTCGCTGGTGTGAGGACCAGGAGCAGCAGATGCCCTCGCTGGTGTGAGGACCAGGAGGAGCAGATGCCCTCGCAGGTGTGAGGACCAGGAGCAACAGACGCCCTCGCTGGTGTGAGGACCGGGAGGAGCAGATGCCCTCGCTGGTGTGAGGACCAGGAGCAGCAGATGCCCTCGCTGGTGTGAGGACCAGGAGCAACAGATGCCCTCACTGGTGTGAGGACCAGGAGCAGCAGATGCCCTCGCTGGTGTGAATGCCAAATCGATAGCCATGTTGAAAGACAATTTGGTTCTGCTGTGGTTTAGGTTTGAAATACTCCCCAAAGGCCATGTGCTTCAAGAAAAGCAGAAGGGGATCAAAGAGACAACTCAGTGGTTAAGAGCAGGTTCTGCTCTTGCAAAAGATCCACCATCAGTGACCAGAACCCAAGTTGGGCAGCTCGAAGCTGCCTGTGCTTTTCAGCTCCAAGAATGCAGCACCCTCATCTGGCCTCCACAAGCACCTATACACACATACACATAAATTAAAGTGAAATGAAATATAATGGCCATCTTTGTAATACACAATGTTTATGATTGCTTAGAATTATCTATTTCTACAGAATACTTGAATTTGTGTTGGCTTGGTATTTTCTTAAGTTTCTTTCAATGATGTTGGATATTTTAATTATACATTTCCTTTTTTTACTGACTTTGGTTATAATAATGTGAGTTTTAAATATAGGTAAATATATGTGTGTGTGTGTGTGTGTGTGTGTGTGTGTGTGTGTGTGTGTTGGGGGGCAAGTGAGAGGTAGAGAGATCTTTGCACCTTCAGAACATTTAAAATACAAGTACCTTGTTTTCAATAATGGTTATTACTTTTTTTAAATGGACCTAATTATTCTACCTGATCTGCCACAATTTTTATGTTCTATTTTTTCCTTTAATACATATTCAGTGGGTTTTTTTTTCTTCTGCAGCAGAGTGGGAATAGGTGATTTTCTAAAGCCTTAAATATTTACTGTTACTTCTTTTAAACGAATGGGGTTTTATTTTAATTCCTAAGTCCAACCTTTCTTCCTTAAGTCTTTGCAAATGCTACTCTTGTTTAAGTCTGGTATGCGTTGTGATGGACAAATTTGAAACGAAGATTATTTTTCTTAAATGGTAAGTATATTCACTATTCTGTCCTGACCCTAGAGATGGGCATTTGTCTTGGGATTTACGAATTCTTCAAGGTCATACCTGGGTGTGGATCTGTGATTTTTTTTCCCTTGGCTGAAAATACAGTATTTTAATTTAAATCTGCTGGGGAAACAAGCTTTTTCTATTCAGATTGTGGTTTCTTTTCTGTTTGCTGTATTAAAATGCACGCCAGAGCTGATTTCCCCAGCTTCTTTCTTGTTGTCTCTGGTCTCAGCGATGTTTCTCCTTGAAGGTTACGCTCTGTTTAAGTACTTACCTGGCTTCGGTTTTACATTTAGAGATAAGGCCTTTCAGGGTTTCTTCTTAAGTATGGTATGAAGTGTGGATCCAATTTTATCCTCATGCAAATGAATGTAGTCTCTCTGACACCATTTACAAGAAAGTTTATAATGTCCCCAATGATTCAGGAAAAGTTATGATTTCCCCAGTTTTTCCCCCAAATCTCAACTCCTCAGTGGAAGCCTGTGTGTTGGGGAATGTGTTGTTATGAAAGGATCTGGTAGATTCTAAGAAACTGGGGTTATTTTGGACCTCACAGCCAGGTTAATGATACACTGTGTGGTCACTTAGGACTGCTGTCCTACTGTGTGCTCAGCCTGTTTGCTTAACCAGCCTTTAAGATCCTTGGATTTCCTATGCACCTTTTACATCCTTAGCTAACGCATATCTGTGATCCTCAGTTATGTACCCTTATGTCCATGACCCGGAAGTAGTGCTCATATGAATATGTTACAACAGAAAATTTGCTGAAAACAGAAAATAAAACAAAAACAACCTTATAAAATGAATATCTGCCATAAATGTTTAAAACAACACACAAATGTTGCTTGATAAACAATGATAGTTGTAATATTGCTTGTTATCTGGGTCAGCTGGAATCAGTGACTTCATCCTTTGTAAACTTAAAGATTTCTGTGATCTCTCTCTCTCTCTCTCTCTCTCTCTCTCTCTCACACACACACACACACACACACACATACACACACAGAGAGAGTGGGGGAGAGAGAGAGAGAACAATGGAAGAAACAGGGAGAGAGAAGAGAGTTCAAAATCTAGGCTAACCCTTGGTTGAATTGCACCAAGGAGAAATGTTTTTATTTTATTTAATACAATATTGACACACTATTGGTGACTCTTATTAACAATGTGTTCAGACTGATACAGTGTATAATAATAGATGCACACTCAAAGTTTCCATACACATGGCTCTGTTTCAACATCGCCAGAGATTCATAGCCACGTTCTGTTCTGTATTGCGGTGTGGTGGACAGATACAATGTTTACACACTGATTCAACTGCTGAAGCTTCCACGTGTATTTCAACACCCAGTGAGCCCCATCCATCTTCTTCCTTAGAAAGTTCTTAGCTAATAATTCATACAAATTTTAGTTACAGTTAACCAATGCAAAGACAAAACAATCCTTGTTGGTATCTTTTTGTGGTTGAATTGCTAAAGTTAAATGATATTTTATGGTTGGATTAAGTAAAAATTAATTAATTTCAGGAAAATTGACCAATACATAGTGTTGAGTTTTTCTGTTCATGAATAAATAGTGCTTTCAGTGTTATTCAAGTCAATCCTGTAGATACATTGTAAAGTCTTCACTTGCTTTTTTGCCCATTTTTTTGAAGATTTAGTTTTATTTATATTTATTTAGTTTTATTTATTTATTTATATGTCTCTGTGTGTTAATATGTGCATGCAAATGCCCATGGAGGCCAGAGTGAACATCGGGTACCCTAGAGAGTGGTTGTGAGCTGCCTGATATGGATTCTGGGAACCAAACTCTGGTCCTCTGCAAGAGAAGCAAGTGCTAACCACTGAGACATCTCGCCAGCCACTGCTCATTCCCTATAGCATGGCTTCTAAGAGCTTTGTTATTCTCTGCTGCTCTTGTGAGTAAAACCTGCTTTTATTACTGTCTTCTAATCTGTGGGGTAGTCAAAGTGCCTGGTGAGGTAACACATTCCCCTTTCACTATCAACTCCTCTGTCAAAATCCACATCTCCCTCCACCGTTCAATTCCCCAGTCCCTAGTCCTCAGGTCCTCAGGTCCCCAGTGACTCAACCCTGTCTGAAGTATCCCTGGCCCCAGGGCTGGCCTCTCTGATGCTGGGATAAAAATTCTGTTCTTCTAGGTTCCCACTGAAGTCTTCTTCCTTCAGTTCAAGTTTCCCAGTGAGAAGTAAGAGCAGTGTTTTTCCACCTTATTCCAACACTCCTGAGGCATCTACAAGCTGGTTAGTGTCAAATTCTCTGCTCTTCCAGGAGCTGGACTGAGGGAGAAAGCAGCCATTAGAGTCTGTGAATGCAGTGGGAGCTGAATAGCCATTTGGAGAGTTGTCACTGAAGTTAGTAAACATGTCAGATGATCACCAGGTCTCTGCCTACTGAGAACTTTCCATGTGCCTCTTAAGGCTTAGAAATCTCTGAGGAAAAATCTCATTCAAAATCAGTTCATACACACAACAAAAACAAAACCAGCCATTGAGATTCCACCGCACTGAAAAGCCTTCAAACGACCTAGTAAAGAAAGGAGTCACAGAAGGAAAGGCAGGTGGCCTCCAGACTGAGGAGACGATTGCAAATTATAAATCTGAGCCAGTGTCTGACAAAGCATTCAAATGTATACATACAATACAACATCAATCAATCAATCAATCAATCAATCAACCAATAAATGAATAACCTGATGGATGGATGGATGAATGAATGAATGAATGAATGAGTAAATAGCCAGAATAATGTTGGGCAATTTACCTAAGAATAAAACCACGTTAAAACAGCTGTTATCAAAAGTCATTGGCAAAGGTATGAGTTTGGGGAGAATAATTCTTGTATGATGGTGGGAATCTAAATTGATACAGGGTACATGAAAACAGCATAGAGATTGCTCAAAATAAAAAAAACAGTATTAATCTGCTGATGTGTATCTTTTGGGATGTATAAACAGATATCCATTTGCCCCAGATACAGACTAAAAGATAATGCCACTAAAGTCTAACTGGTTGAACTGGCAGGTTTAACTAGGATTACTATGGGAACGCGCACAGTGGGCTGCTTAAAGGAACACCTGAGACCTATAGAGGCTTCACTATCGAACAACCCCACCCCTTTCTCAGCAACTGCTAATCACTTATACACCCCTTGAGGGGGACAGGACCTCATGCACCACAACATGAGCCCAGCCCCACACTTTTCATGAGGTGTGTCAGCAGGCCCAGTCTTGGAGGCTCATGTGTGGGTCTAAGTGCAAAGTTATGTCACACCTAGAGTTCTCCTTTCAGCTTCTCTTCTCTTTCTTTGTGTTTATCCAGAGATGCGATTATTTTCTTCTATTTAGGACTGAGACTTGGTTTGAGGACGTCACAGTAACGTTCTCAGCACTGGGACTGCCTGTAACACAGTAACTACCAGATTGTGTCTACTCCTAGAGAGTACTACTTCCTTGACGGAGGCCTACTGGAGTGCTACCTATGGGAGCAAACACAAATGTGTAAGAGGATGAGTAAATGACACCTACTTAAGAAAGAAATAATAATAGTCTCCTCTCTGAGGATTACCAACTTCGTAGCCACAGGCGCTTGTCTTGGAAGCCCTTACATCTATTTGAACATCTGTTGGTCTCACTAATATTGCTTGTGCCACTAGCACACCAGTGGGCATATCCTGCCTGACTTGTGCACCTCAGAGTCCATGTCTGAGCAGGAATGTTGGGGCAGTTCTCCCAGGGTAGTCTATATGCTTCTGGCGCTAGGAAGTGAGCGAGCATGGAGAAGACTTCCAGCTCAGTGCTAGCTTGGTTTTTAAACATGTCCTGCAATAAAGGCATGTAGGGATATTGTTTTCAGCAATATCATCTTACCGTGTGGTCTGGCCTGCAACCAGCAGCAGTGGCCTTGTCTATATAATAGGGATGGGAGTCAGAGACATCGCTGACCAATAATTACGAAGGTAGCACACCTTTGGCATTGGGATTTTCAATTTTATAGCTTCTGGAAGTTTCTTTTTCTATATGACAGAATACATTCACTCAAAGGCTTTAGCTATTGTGTTAAGACTTACAGGTATGGGTATGGTGGGATCTTGGTGTCCCGTGTTTCTTGGCCAACTGTAAAACTCCCAGTAATGTTATAGTTTAGCCTGGCCTTTCCACGTGTGGAATATCTTAGCCTCACTCCTTGGCTGTGTCTGCACATCTACCCAACGTGTATCTGAGCCTGTAAAACACTGAGAAGTTAGGATTACGTAAAACTATTTACCAAGCAGTGGACAGGCTCTCCAAAGACCTGTCTATGACCCATCCAAGCAGGTGACACTTGATCTTGGAATTCATCAACTGAGGAAATATTCAAGAGAGTCGTAGGAAGCTCTAGCAGCCGGGAAGACCCCAGAGGTGTAAGTACATGATGAGAACCTTGGGTTTCTGGGTTATTTTAGTTATCATTAACTGTGCACATGCGTAGTCAGATACAGTGCACTGTATACTAGAAGCTTTCTGAGAGAGGTTTTATTATTTCTTACCACCAACAATAACTGTGAGATTACAGATGTGTTAAGTCTTACTGTAGCAAGAATTTTACTGTGTGTCTGTGTGTGTGTATTTAAAAATAAGTCATATACCTTAAATCCCTACAGCAAAAAAAAAAAAAAAGGTAAAACAGCTCAATTGAATTTGATTAGATTTTTTAATGCTCTTGACAGTCCTAAGTGCCGGTTTATTAAGCAAATATCCCACTAAAAAAACGGTAGCTTGTACTTTCTCCAATCAGAGACGAGTTCAAGGGAGTAAAGCTGGCAGTCTCTATGGAGATGTCTGTGACAGGTGGGTGGAACCTCTTTTTATCTCGGAGAGTAATTACTATCTTTAGTCACATAATCATTATTTTTCTCAAGCATGCACGACTCCTTTTAGACATCTTTTTTTGACAAACTGTACTTTAAATGTGAATCATCATTAGAAAATTATTATTCATATTGTACTTAACGTTTTAACAAATCTGACTCAACACTCTCATTTTAAAAATAAATAAACTCAGAGAGTCTGAGCTGCACCTGAGGGAGTTTCCCCTGACGCCTGCATTTCTGACTATGCACGACACAAATTGGCCTTTCTCTCCTTCCCTTCACGTGTGTGGCTACGGGACCCCTCGCACCTGTATTGTGTTTATATTTTCTATAGACACAGGGCGAGGTACTGCCTTCTAAGCTAAAGGTAGCACTTCCCACGCTTTCTCTGTTGCCTGCTGGAGACTGGGTCTCACACCTGTCACTGTGTGTCACTGTGTGTCTCTCTCATAATATTTCAGAGCAGTCAGGCATCTCTGCCTGGCTTCCCAGGACCATTTGAAACTAATTCTTCTCTGCCAGACCATCTCCTCTTCTATATATCTTTGTCTCTGATGCGGCCAAAGATAGAAAATTATTAGCTTCCCCAAACCTTTTTTCATACTAACAATGTTTCCATGCCTTCACTAAAAAAAAAAAAATCTAGTTTAAGGTCTGACGAATGCAAAGGCAAATGTTTAGTTAATTAACTTTCATCTCGGCTCCCACAAGCTAGTACAGTAAGCTCCCTCTAAAAGCACAGTAGACTTCCATTGCCAGTCTCTCCTTCCAAGGCTTCAGTCACTTCACTTCTCCTGTATTATATGGAAAATTCCAGAACCAAACATTTACACTTTCAAATGGCAGACTCTCTGAGTCGTGGGACGCCGTCTCTCGGGCTCCCGTCTTCCAGCTCAGAACGCAATCCATTGTCTGTCTGTATACTCATGGTACTGACGTGACCTGACTTGACCCCCAGGCACCTAATGACTGTCTTAGATTTCAAATCAACTTCCTGACATGGTGTGATTTGTGCGAGGTTTCTCTGATTTCCTTGCTTGATAACCCCACACCAGCAGGTATGCCGGGGACTAAGAACAGACAAAGAGGATCCATAGTGTAAGTGTCACCTCCCTCGGCACAGGGAACTGTAGTGAGTACAATATAATTATATACAAGATACAGGGGAGTGTACGTTCACAGGACTCTCATCTCAATATTGTGTAGCAGACATCCTACTTTGTCCCTGGAGAGATGGCTCAGTGGTTAAGAGCACTGACTGCTCCTCCAGAGGTCCTGAGTTCAACTCCTGCAACCACATCGTGGCTCACAACCATTTGTAATGGGATTTGGTGCCCTCTTCTGGTGTCTCTGAAGACAGCTACAGTGCACCCAATAAATACAATAAACAAATCTTAATTATGCTTTTTATCAAAGTCTTTGTACATGGGAGAAACATAGTGTACATGTGCACACGTGCACACACATACATACATACACACACACATTCATACATACATGCATATATACATACATACATTGTATATGGTTCAGTGCCACCTGTGGTCTTGGGATCCCACAGGGCCTCTTGAATCGTCTCACCTTGGAACAGAGGCCGCTACAGTCCCAGCTGCCACATTCATGACTACTTAACAGTTAGACTTGGACATGTTGCCTTTAATATAATTCATGACTTTCTCCAGTTAAGATCCGTTTACCATTACAGATGAGGTGATCCTTAGTCCCCACAGGGACCCTGTTTCATTCATGCTCTGGGGTAGAAATAGGCATTTCTATATTCCAAACCTCTGTCACATTGACTTTATTTATAGCCAGCTTTACTAAGCTCAAAGTACTTATTCTGGACACTTTGGCTCATAGTTTGATAAACATAGAAATAAAAGAGCATTGTGCCAGAATCTATATAGGATCTCATTCCATAGAAACTATCAAACTAGTACAAAACTGCTTTCACTAGTAGCTCAGTTGTCAAGTGTGTGTGCGTATGTGTGTATGTGTGCATGTGTGCATGTGTACATGTGTGTATATGTGTATGCATGTGCAAACACATGTGTAGATACATATACATGTATGTAACTATGTATTTATGTATGTGTATGTATATAAATATGTGTCTATTTGTGTAAATATATATTTATGTTTATATGTGTATAAATATGTATCTGTGTATGTGTGTAAATATGTATCTATGCATATGTGTATGTAAATATGTATCTATGCAATTGTGATGTGCATATATGTATACATGTATCCATGTATGTATTCTCTCAATAAGGAAGACCAATTCATGGAATTAAAGGGCAAGCATTCAGTTTGACCAGAGAGTCCAAGATCCCACCCACTATAAAATAGGTTTGGCCTTAGTTCCCTTAAGCTCAGAGAGGATCAGAACAACAGGAAACATGAAGCAGAGCCTCAGGTCCCTGCCCACTCTGAGAGCTTAGACTCAAGATAGGCAAGCATGTGATGGAAGCTGTATAATATTTTAGACAAACAGAAGCTTCACAGTGAGGGTGTCCTCAGATGGCTCACACCGAGGCGTCTCACCGTGAGTCAGTGTTTTCCTGTGGCACAGGTTAACTGTCCTTTTCTCTCTGTCTCAACCTTCTTCCTCATCCTTCACCAGTGAACGAGGGAAGCATAAACCTTCCTCACTGCTCTTCCTAGCAGGGTCTCAAACAGAATTCCAGAGAGATGGAGGTCTGTGAAGTGCTTCTTGTTGCTTGGTGACAAGGTAGGAAGGGAGCCAGCTCAGGCTGGCTGCTCACTCTCTTCTCACACTGCTTTCTCTCTTACTTCCTTTCTTTATACATTTCTTTTTTGCTTTTATAAATGTCTGGAGGAGTTAAATGACAACACGGAGGGCCAGATGTTATGCTCCTAAGGAGTAAATATACATATGTACGTAGACATATGTATGTGTACTCCAAGGTTACATATGTATATGGACCTCCAAGATTATAGCAGACAGTTAAACTTTTCCTTTGTTCCAACCAGTGATAGATCTACTGTCCACACAATCATGGAAACCCATGAAATTACTGAGCTGGAAGACTCTAGAAGTCCCCTTCTCTTTTGCCAGACAGGGTCTTATGTAGTACAGATTAGTCTTAAACTCTCTGAAGTGCCGGGCGGTGGTGGCGCACGCCTTTAATCCCAGCACTTGGGAGGCAGAGGCAGGCGGATTTCTGAGTTCGAGGCCAGCCTGGTCTACTGAGTGAGTTTCAGGGCTACACAGAGAAACCCTGTCTCGAAAAACAAAACAAAACAAAACAAAACAAAACAAAACAAAACAAAACAAAACAAAACAAAACAAAACACTCTCTGAAGCTGAGGCTGACCTTGAACTTCTGGTCCTCCTGGCTCCAGGATGTACATGGACATAGGCATATACATATATACATATATGCACAAATTTATGTGTATATATGTTCTCAGAGAAGACTTAATCTCCAAGGAATAGAACAGAATGCAAACACAAATAGAATAAAATCAAAAGGCCTTGCTGAAAGTAGAACATACCCCACTGCAGTCAAGGGTTAGCTTCAGCTTTGAAACAGATTCTGTGGAACATGGCTCAGTTTCTGCATTTCTTTAAAAACGCTGTACAGGAAAGTCAGGCATGGTAGTGCATACCTGCAGGGCTGTGCTGTGTACACTGTGAAAAGCCTGGACTCTTCTGCCATTTCAGGTTTCTCTTTCCTCTATAAAATGCAAGTACAGCTTCAGCACCTGGGAATTGGAGCCAGGAGGACCACAAGTTCAAGGTCAGCCTCAGCTTCAGAGAGTTCAAGGCTAATCTGTACTACATAAGACCCTGCCTGCCTGGCACAAGGGAAGGGGACTTCTAGAGTCTTGCAGCTCAATAATTTCATGGGTTTCCATGAGTGTGTTGACAGTAGATCTATCACTGGATGGAACACAGGAAAAGGTTAGCTGGCTCACATGACCTTGGAGGTCCTTCCCTGTCACTTTCCTCAGAAATACAATCACCAGGTCAAAGATGCCCTCAGCAGAAAGACTGTGTCGGAGGCAATGTGAAAAGCCTGGACTTTTGTGTCCACAGTCATTTCAACTGTGTCTGGCTGCCATCTTTCCTCCATAAAATTCAGGGACACAGCCTCTTGCTTTTTCTTCTGTAGAACCCGGTGAGGGCCCCTTGTGTTCAGGACAACTCGGGTCTTCTGCTCTAAGACCCAACATGTAAAGAGTTTAGAAACCAACGCTCATAGTCACAGCGTCAAAATAACTTTTCTCAGAAAATCATTGACATTTGTTGGATGTGTAAAACAACAGCAACACCCTCAAAATAAAAACAAATACTGAAGTTTCAGGGCAAAGTACTACAACCACGTTTTAAGGGTTCAGACTACATCATTACATTCCCATCGCTTAGTGAACGACCAGCATTAGAAAGTTTTAAGCTACTTGAGAATGTTTCCTCCCTCTACGCCAACAGGGGATAATAACACGAAAGGACAGACAAGCAGTGTCACTAGAGAGTGGACTCTGAGGAAGAGATGAAGGCAGGTGCTGGAAACCAAAGCGCTAGCAGGAAAGAAGAAAGTCCTTGCTGGGCTCATTAGCAGACGGGGCTCATCTGAAAAGAGAATCTCACAGCTTGAAGGGGGCACAGAAAAAACAAAAAACCAACCAAACAAAAAACGGTCCAGACCAAGAAGCAGGGTAAACAAAAGAAATAGATACACCACCATTCAAGGTAGGTGGTCAGGGCTCATTTCAAAGTCATTAAGTGTTTTATGAACAGCAGCAGACCCCAGATTCCGGAACTGCATAAAACAAGACCCAAACTAAACATAGCTGGGTGCACCATTCTCCCATCTGACAAACTAAAGGTGAGGAGAAAACCTTGAAAGAAAATGGCTTGGGTTGGGAAACAGTGGTACAGTCCTCTGGGTCACGTGCTAGGACGCTGGCCTCTGCATCCGCTGCTGGATAGTGCTCTCACTTTGCACCAACGATGAATGGACGATAAATGTAAGAACGTGCACTGTGGACATGCCTCTCTTGTTCAGGTGAGTGGAGATGAGCCAGGTCTTGTTGTATGAGAAGCACTTTCTAACTGTCACAGTCCCCAGACCCGATGAGTTACAATCACTGATGGACTGCGTTCTCTGTACACCTCTAGGGACCTTGGGAACAGCTTTTCCAGCAAAGAGCATCCTGAGGTGTGTATTTAATCACAAGACATTACCTAATGGATGGAAAATTGGATACTGTTTTTGGCTCTGATGGGAATGGATCTGACGTCCCCAAGGCAAGGTTAATGCATAAGGAGTGAAGGGCTGGGAGAGGCGCTGACCCACCGCTCGACATGCTTGGGAAGCAGGCAGGTAGCACGGGGCTCCATAGAAAGAAAATCTCCCAGAATTCCCAGGGAGGCATCTGAAAGCAGGAACAGTGCTTTCTGTTTTGTTAATTCCTAGAGCGGACATCTACAAAGACGCAAAAAGATAATGAGCAAGCTTCAGAAAGGAAGAACTAAAACATGAAAGGGCATTGGCGTCGAGCATGGCGGTTGACAAGCCAGTTCCACACACAGCATCAGCACTTTGGTTCCCTAACCAAGGGTTCTCCGTCTCTACGAAAAGACTATCCAGTGTTGGTTGCAATTATGGCTGAATAATTATCCTCCCTGATCTTTTCTTTTAAACTCTGCACCAAACACAGTTCATTATAGATATAAAATATAATATGACATATGATATATATGATATAGACATATGATATATATACGACATGATATATGATCTGTGATATATGATATAGATATATGATATATGATAAATATGTAATATATAATATGTTGTATGTAGTGTGTATAGTATATATTTTTAATAAATGATATATGATATAATGTGACATGTAATATATAATATAATATATATTTTATAAAATATATTCTATTTATATGTAAAATATATTATATATATTAGCATTAGTGTCAATAAGCAGAGAAAATGTCTATATATACATTATTTTTTTCAGGATAATAACTGAACAAATGTAACAGTTGCCAGAATGCTTTTGAGCAACAACATGCTTGTCTTACTCCATCCACCTAGCAAGGCTCTGCTCTGTCTTACTCCGCTTAGGTGAGGGACCCATAGCCATTCTGTGAGGACCCACAAACAGCACTGACCATCAGGCCCACATCCAGAGACTCTCAGAATCCTGACTCACAATTCTCAGTCATCCCAGGCTGATAGAAAAAATGTTCCAGAGACTGTGTACCTTATGAATGTTATATCTTATCATTCTGAAGACTAGACATCCGAGGTCAGTTTCCCAACACTGTGGGGACTTGTTTCAGGTATAACAGAGTATAATGGGTTAACAGCTCCATGAGCACAGAGACAAATCAAGTTCCACAAGGCCTTTTTAACACAGCAGGACCTGTGCACAGCTGAATTCACAGAGCTGGAGCCCACACAGGTCCCAGCGGTGAGAGGAGAAGCAGACACAAGTCCCCATCTCCAACCCAGGAGGTATCCTCAACAGATAACAGCTTGCTAATGAAAACTTGGTTTTCTCAAACAGTCTCACTGCATATATAACTCTCTCTTAAGGCCAGGCAGGTCCCAAGCCCAGCAGTGGATGGCTGACACAAAACCTCAATGGCAGCTTTGAAGATTCTTCATCAGCACATTTATTTTAAACCTTATGGGTCTTTTGTGTGTGTATTACGGCTTCCAGTGTCGTGTTTATGGGATTTCTGAATGTGAGTATACATGTATCTATATGACTTTCCTGAGCTTTTTCTTAGGCTCTTTCCTTCTGCTTGTTTATGCCCTGTTACTTGCTTTGTTTTATTTTACTAACATTATTTTTAAGATGCCTGTGTGCATTCTAATGAGAGAGAGAGATAAAGGGTGTGGCTTTGGGAGGGTGAGAGAGAGAGAGAGAGATGTTATACCCTCCACATCGTCAATGCAGAGGATGCCTAGTCACTCCTAATTTCTGTCTCTCCTCCCACGCAGTCTCTACCCACTCTTCAAGACCCAGATCCGACACTGCTTTGCTTCTGCAAGATCTCCCCAGCTCCTCTGGGTTCCTGTGACATCTGCATGGATGGGGACACTATAATTCTTACAATCTTCCCCCCCTCCATCAGAATCTCAGATCCTTGAGAGCTAGACTGGGCATTCCTCCTGTGATTTCTGCTTTTCTTTACTGCCTTCTGAGAACATTTCTCCACACCCGGAGCAAGCAGGGCAGGAGCTTAGTGTTTGCAAGGACAGCTTGTGCTGTTGAACAAGCCTTGAGAACCTTTCCCAAAGCTGGCTATCTGGGAACATCTCACTCATCTCTTTTTGTGTCTGCTTCTTATATTGGACCACCTTTCTCAGGGCCTTCTCTTCCTTTTAAACCAGAGAGAAATTAATTTGAAAGAAGCCAAATCAACAATTGGCTATAGTCCATCTTTTTATGAGGCTCCAGCTTTGATAACTGGTGCATCTCCACTTGACCTGTCTCAAACATGCAGGAGTGCTATAAAGGGAAACGATGAGGTCCCCAAAGCCAAGGAGGGGGTGAAAAGTCCCGTTATCACTGAGTTATCTCGACAAACCTGGGGACGTGCCTTCTTTTTCTTTTTTCTTTCTTTCTTTTTTTTTGTCTTTTTATTGGATATTTGGTTTATTTACATTTCAAATGTTATCCCCTTTCCCAGTTTCCTGGAAACCTCCTATCCCATCTTCCCTCTCCCTGCTTCTATGAGGCTGCTCTCCCACCCACTCACTCCTGCCTTCCTGCCCTTGCATTCTCCTACACTAGGGCATCCAGCCTTCACAGGACCAAGGGCCTCTCCTCCTATTGATGCCCAACAAGGACATCCTTTGCTACATATGCGGCTGGAGCCATGGGTCCCTCTATGAATACTTTTTGTTGATGGTTTAGTCCCTGGGAGCTCTGGAGGTCTGTTGGTTGATATTGTTCTTCCTATAGGGTTCAGCAGGGTAGGAGGAACTTGGGAGGAAGAGAGGAGGGGGAGGGAGGAAAAGGAGAGCAGGATCAGTTATGGGAGGAGACGGGGATGATGTACAGAGGGTCAGGAATGTGAACAGAGGTGTGGAGCAATGGGAGATGAGGAACTGGGGGTAGCAACCAGCGAGTCCCAGATGGCAGGAAAGCAAGAGGCTCCCAGGATTCAAAGGGACAATGCCTTCTTACCTCTACCAGCCTTGGCAAGGGGAGATGAAACAGGCAGAAAGTGCAGTCCCGGGCCAGCTCTCCCTCAGGGAGACATGTTGCTTGCACACATCCATAAAACCGACTCACAATAATAGCTAGCCAGGCCTGTGCACACAGCAGCTTCGTCTCTGGGGCGTTGACTTACATTGCTGAGGGAAGAGCACCTGAACGAGGGATTCAGGTCCTGTCTTACCTCGTGGCAAACCAGCTGAAGGTGGAGAAGGCAATGGTATTTTCCCCTGGGCAGCTACATTTCCTCTTCTGAAGGCTGGTGCACTTCCACTTCCCAGGAAAGCTGCTTGACCTGCTCACAACCTTAGCCCTGGGAAGACAGATCCCTAGATGCTGGTGTCTTTTACTTCCACACTGGATCAGCTCTGGATATAAGAGCTCTGATTAGAGACAGTCTGGATTTTACATTTTAAAATCTTATCCGTTTACTTTTATTTCTTTGTTTTTGTGACAATATCTATGTAGCCCAGACTGGCTCTGAACTTGTGCAAATCCTCCTGGATCCTGTCTTTATTTTTCTTTTCTTTTATTGAAAATAGTTTTTTTTTTTCAATATATTCTGATTATGGTTCCCTCCAACTACCCCCAAATCCTCCCCTCCTGCCCAAATCCACATCCTTTCTTTTTATCTCTTATTAGAAAACAGGTATCCAAAAAACAAAAAGAAAAAGAATAAGACAAGATAAAAATTAAGCAAACATGAATAAAACAAAACAAATGAACAAACAGAAACCTAAGCTTTTGTTTGTGGGTTAGGGATGTGGATGTGTCCAGGCCCACTCTCAATGTTTGTGTGTGTGTGTATGTGTGTGTGTGTGTGTGTGTGTGTGTGTGTGTGTGTAAAACCTCTGTGTCTGGTCCACACCTACGCAGGTCCCATGTGTTCTGCCAGTCTCTGCGCGTTCATGTGTTCATGTGTGTATCGAGCCTGCTATGTTTCCTTCATGTGTGCATTCATCATGCTATGTTTAGAAGGCCTCATTTTCTTGGTGTGATTTTTCAAGAACACATTCGTTAAGAAGGTAGACAGTATCCTAGTGGGGAGAGGTGGTTTAGCACTTGAGTACTGACTACTCTTTCAGAGGACCCAGAACCTGCATGGCAGCTCACAACTGTCTGTCAGTCCAGCTCCAGAGAATCTGATAACTTCACATGGTTACTGCTGCAGATACCAGACACACAGTAAACAGACATGGTATATATATATATATATGATTAGCTAAAGGGAACAGGTGAAAATACATAATTGTGAGAATTCTGCCTAAATTTCACACCCCCTCCCTCAGGTAGGCAGAGGGGACAGCAAGGGAGAAGCATCTGTGTTTGTGCCCTGGCAATGCCTCAGTGCCATGTTGGTTATGACATTAACATGCACCTTTCACCTGGACTTTAATAAGCCAGCGTGTGACTAGACAGGAAAGCTGGGCATGCAAAGCAGCAAATAAATAAATAAATAGGTAGACATGGAACCCTCAAAGTCACCTGGTGGGAGTCACTGATGTCTCCTACACATATATTATATATACTCATATTCAATATGTATGTGGGGGTACAGTACCCACTTTGAACATGTTGGAAGCAAAAGAATTGGAAAGACACAAATAGGTAAGGGTTTGGAACACACATACACACAAACAAACACACACAATCATATGCACATACACACATATATACATACACACATATACATACATACACATATGAGCACACATATACATACATACACAAACACACATATATATACACATACATACAAACATACACATACATACACACACAGACACATACATACACACATGTCCATGCACATACACACATGTGCACACACACACAAACACACACACCACACACAAATACATGCCATACATACAGACACACACAAACACACACACAGACACACACACACAGACACACATACCACACACAAACACACACACAGACACATACATGTTTGCACATACTCACAAATACACATAAAAACATACACATACACAGAGACACACAGATACACAAACAAACACACACACATCACACATACAAACACAGAGACCACACACACACACACACACACACACACACACACACACTGAGCCGTTACACTATGCAGAATGAACAAAGCCACCAATCCTTTAGACTCACTTCCTCTAGGTCGCCCCACACTGAAGACTGCCTCAAATTTCCACAACGCATTTAGCAGGCAGTCATCTATCTCCCAGCCTAATAACACTGGGTACATTTTGTAATTAGTCATAAAAAAAAACAATTCACTTGCCAAACCCCCAAATTAAGTTGGAGCTTCAACAGTGTGCAGACTCCCAGCAGCCAGAAACGGCCTTTCCTCCCCAGTTCACAGTGTGCGTTTTTGTTGCCTTGACAACTGTCTGTCTGGGGCTCCCTTGCTTAGAGAATGAGGACACCTTTGCCTGATACAACCCCTGGGAAATGATAATGAACCACGGGAAACACTGTGCTGATCACTGTGAGTGTGGGTCCATAACTGTCAGATTTTGCCTGAATTATATATACCCTCCAGGTGGGCTTGAGGGAAGCTGGGAGCGGGTAGGACTGTGATTCCAATGGACTCAAATTGAAAATCAATTAAACAGTGACTAAGGCCAGCACTCAGCCCTGCTAGGAAGAAAGCACCAAGAAACATAAGAGGTGTATGGAATTTGTGAGCCTCACCAGGCTTCTGATGGTCTCCCTGAGATATATCCGGAGCATCCCACTGTAATGCTTTATGGGGTGAAGCCTAGAGACATCCAGGAAAAGATGAAGTCTTCTTGTTCTGAGTGGACACAGGCACCTCCAGTTTAGATTCCTCCTGGTTTTGCCCCTTTGGGTGATGGTCTTTGTCCATCTTGATTGGAGCACCCTACTGTACATACTCAATCTAGCAGCCCAAGCTTGTTCCTCAAGGAGAGTAATCATGATTTCACTTTCCAATTCAAAGTGCACACCTTGTAAATTAGCTCTGCGCTGCTCCCAGCAATGTCCAAAACCACGGAGAGGTTTTGACGTTCTTTGATGTCTCAGTTAAGAAATTACTTGTTTAGGGCTGAAGAGACAACTCAAGACAGTAAACGCTTGCCTCAAACCACATAAACCTGAGATTGATTCCCAGCTTAAAAAGAGGAATCTGAACGTGGTGGTGTGTGCTTCCTAGTGTTGAAGAGGCCGAGACAGAAGGATCCCTGGGCGCACAGTCCAAATGACTCAGTCTACCTGATGAACTGCGGACCAGTGGATGATGCTTGAATACTGACACTTTAGGGTAACCTGTGGCCTCCATGTTCACATGCACACACACACCTGCAAATGGCTTGTACTTACAGGGCCACAATTAGACTTCGAGGTTTACCAACTTTTCTTGAATTACAATATAAAATGCACAGTGCCAGGCCTGACATGTGTGTGGTACTTGCTGTAATTAAATCTGGAATGTCTCTCAAAGGCCTGTGTATTCAGAGGTGAGTCTTCAGTCACAAGAGTTAGCAGATCCTTTCTGATGGGAGGTCTTTAGGCCATTGGCTGCATGGCCTCAAAGGGAATGCTGGGATCTCAGTCCATCCCTCTTACTCTTCTTCCTGACCATGAGGGATGCACCTTTTGCTCTGCCTCATGCTCTCCCTATGACATCCAAAGCCACAAGGCTAATTAATTAGGTCATGGATTAAAAGCTCCAGAACCATGGGTCAATAAACCTTCCTTTGCTCTAAGATTATCTGTCTCACATGTCTGTTACAGTGTCAGAAAACTATCATAACACCTATGTAAGCGTGTAGAATCCCATGTGGCATATGGTAAGCTGTTCAGCTTTGTGAGTAAGCTTGGCCATAGCACCCACATGTGTGATCAAGTGTGCTGGATAAGATGAACACTGAAACTAGTGGACTTTGAATGAAGCTGATTATTGGTCATACTATGGAAGGGCTGAAGGCATTATATGATAGTGATAGAAGTTTCTAGAAAGGAATCTGACCCAGGTGCCTTCAGACACAAAATGTTGCAACCTCAGCTCATTTGTGGGTTTCTAGTGTCTGAAATCTCCAGATTTCAGACTCTCTACAACTCTGGAGGCAAATTCCTTAAGATCTCTCATCTTTTTGTCTCTGTCTCTCTGTCTCTCTCCCTCTGTAATTCCTTCCCTTCCTTTCTTCTCCTCCTCATCCTCTCCTGCTCTCCCCAACAGTGTTTCCATGTCCTGTATGACATCTTATCCTTTACATTTAAAACTCAGGCGGGAGAGATAAGGATCATGGGAACAGAGTCATAGAGTCACAGTGACAATAAAAACTCTAGAAACTCCCACTGCTTAGGCTGCTAGACCTCTGCCTGTGCTCCCTCCTCCCCTCAAAGCATGTTCATTGACAAGAGTCTTCCCGCTCTAAATCTAAGCCTCATAGCCTGTTTTTTTCTTTGGTTATCTAAAATCAGACAGAATGCTTTTCATTCTTTGGAGCCAACAGAATACAGCCTCAGCTACCTGCACACAGAAGACATCATGTTAGTCTGATGGTATATGCCTCAGCTGCCTGCACACAGAAGACACCATGTTAGTCTGATGGTATATGCCTCAGCTGCCTGCACACAGAAGACATCATGTTAGTCTGATGGCAGATCTACTTGTGATTTTTGATCTTCACAGCAAAGACACTGTTCTCACCTGGTCTTCAGCAAGCAGCAGCATCCCACACAGGAAATCTTCAGTATCTGTCTGACACAGCAGCAGTTACAAACTCAGTATCTTGAAGCAGTTCCAATGATTATCTCACAGGACCATTGACCTGAGGTACACACACAATTTGCCTCAGCTCTGTCTCTGCTTTGGGTCTTCAGAGCCTGAGTCAAGGTATCAGGAGAGCTGTGTTGTTTTTTGGAGGTGTTTTGGGCAATAAATCTGTCTCCAAACTAGTTCATCTTGGGCTTTAGCCAGGTCCCAGGAGGTTGTAACCTGGGTCCCCACTTCCCTGCTGCCTGCTGGAAAAACCTCATTCCTGTGTCTAAAGGCCACCCACATACCTGGACTCACATCTCAGGCAGATCAGAGCCATCTCTAAACTCTGCATCTGACCGCCTCCCTCTTAGGCTTTGAAAGGCAGGTGCAATTACAACAGACTCTGGCAACCATGACAATCACCATCTGGTAATGTCAATCTCCTTAGTGTGATTTGTCTCCCCAGTTCTACCTGAAACACCCTTCTTAGCAGCAGCAAGATGACCATTTGATCAGATCCTGTGATCATGGGGACATTCATTACACTATCACGCTCAGCCAGGGAAAAACAATGAGTTCTGTTGAGGTAAGCATTTCCCCAAGATGTCCAGGCGAGTCAGAGAGAGGGTACAGCTTTGTCTTCTTAACCCGGAAGTGCTTTGTCTCCAGCTATCTTCTCTGCATGGTTTCCACAAAGGAAAAACTTAAAAGTTCCAGAAGGGGCTGTCAAGGTAACACAACAGGTCAACATTTGCTGCCAAGTCTGAAGACCAGAGTTCAATGCCCAGAACTCATGTCTGAAGGAGAAAACCAACTTCTTCAAGTTGTTCTCTGACCTCTACACATGTTCTCTGGTACACACACACATACACACACACACACACACACACACACACACACACACACACACACACA
>JANHMN010000011.1:73656898-73666898 GCA_030674055.1 Rhabdomys pumilio | reverse complement strand
CAGTGCAGACAGTGCTGCAATGCAGTCCCATGACTGGTTTATTAGCTTGACTAGACCCACATACACTTGCGGGTGGCACAAGTCGGCAAGTGCTCCCACATTAGTTACTTTATTGTGCTATGATACAGTAGTGGAAGAAAAGAATCTGCTTAAGGAAGGAAGGCTTCGCCTGGGCTCAGAGTTTTCCGGTGTAGTCGGTCATAGAGGAGGAGCCATGGGAGTGTGAGGCAGCTGGTCACAGTGCCTCCATGGGAAGCAGAGAAAAATGCAGGCTGCTGCCAGCTGCCTTTCTCCTTGTCATGAAGTCCTCACACTTAATAGCGAGAGACTTTCAGTCTCTCCCCCAAGAATATGGCAAAACAATGACGTCTCTCCCTTCTTCTGTTGAACACAGTACTGGATTTCTAGTCTGTGAAAGAGGCCATTAGGACAAACTACAAAGAACAAAGGCTGCGAAGAAGAGAAGAAAACTGATTATAACCACAGACACCATTGTCCACATAGAAAACCCGAAGGGACAGGAAAGTAGGAACAAATGAAGAAAAGAGGAAGGTCCTAGATCCAGAGGGAGTTCAGCTGGAGCACAGGGCACAGGGTCAGAACACAACATCAAATCCATGTAGAATGGAATGGGGCCACGCATGTTGAGGAAGGGGCTTCCCACCTCACAGACATCCCAAGGGGTGAGCCAGACCTTGTCAAGTTGAACATCAATATCGACCTTTACAGAGAGGGAGCAATGGGCTCTACTTACCACTAGTTGGTTGATTATCTCAAAGTAGACAGCAGCTTCAGTGATCAACATGGTATCTTCTTGCAGAGTTTAATGCAAATCCACTATATGGCCCAGTAGCCCCTCTAATTATTTACTCAAGGAATGAGAAGCTTGCATTCCCAGAAAGACAAATCCCATGAATTACAATGCAGTCTTTGTAATTTCCCAGAGCTGGAAATAGCTCTTATGAGTTTCACACAACACTGGGTAAACGTTGGTCCATGGGTACAATGTAGCCTGCTCAAGAGGAAATAGAGCATTCTATTGATCAACACAGCATGGATGAATCGTCAATGAATCTTCCTATTAAAAAATGCAGCACCAAAGGCTACACAGTGTACAGCTCTCTTTCTGTAGCCTTCTAGAACAGGCCAGACTGTAGATAACAGATCCATAGCTGTCAGAAGCTGGGTAACAGGGAAAGGCTCCCTCAGCAGAGAGCATGACAAGGTAGAATTAGAATTGTTCTCTAAGGAGGTACGGCCCTTGAGTCAAAGACTACTTGTCAAAATCTGTAAATCCACGTCACAAAGAGTGAATTTTTTTGGAGCAAATAAAACTTTGAAAAATTATCCAGTCATTGATTAATACCAGTGTATTGGTTAATCATCACCACGAGCCTGATGGATTTAGACTAGCCTGGGGACACATCTCTGTCTAGTAGGACATTCCCAGAGATGTATGACTGAGAATGGAATATCCTGAATGTGAGTGGCACCCTCCATGGGCTGGAGCTTTGGACTGAATATAAATGTGAGAGGGAGACTCAGGAGGAAAGAGTAGCCTGTGAGAAGTGAACCTACCTGTACTCGAAGTGACACAGACACCCATGGATCAGGGCAGCGAAGAGCAGCCACACAGTGCATCTTTGGGAAACCTCCTCTAACTTAGCAGAAAAGGATGGAAAGCAGATATAGACAATATTGTAATTTCTCTGGTAAATTTGTTTTCTTTCTGGAATGTGGGTTAGCTTCCTAAAGCATTTTATGTGTGTACCATCGCTCGACAAATAAGGGATGCATTAGGTATAATGAGAGTCAAGGGCCTCTCAGTTAGAGAAAGAAATTACAGATCAGGGGCTAAGGAGGCTCTGTGATGGTCTCCAGCTGGTGCTGTTTACTGAGGTTGTAGAACCTTCTGGATGCAGGGCCTAGCTGGCAAATGTAGAGCTGGGGGTGACACTACTGAGTTATGGCCAGCCCCAGGTCCAGTGGACCTCTCTGCTTCTTAGATGGCTGAGAGGTAACCAGCCATGCCGTCAGCTCCTGCTGCCTCAGACAGACACCCAGAAAGGACCCTGTAAGCCTCAAACCCAAAGAAATCCTCCCTCCTTCAAGTTGCTTCTGTCACAACATGAGAAAAGTAACTGAGACACTGAGGTAGGGTTGGGTCAGCACAGGCTAAGAGTGTCTGTAGGAAGACTAGATCTATCATTGGGGCCAAACAGTGGCTCTGCATATGTCAGGCCCAGGCTGTTCCAGGATGCTGGTGATTTGAGGTTTTATTGTTGATTTCCCCAAAGTCTTAGTCCTAGAAACCATTGAAGAGCTCTCTCTCTCTCTCTCTCTCTCTCTCTCTCTCTCTCTCTCAGTGTGTGTGTGTGTGTGTGTGTGTGTGTGTGTGTGTGTGACTTAGTTAGGGTTTCTATTACTGTGAACAGACACCATGATCAAGGCAAGTCTTATAAAGGACATAAAAAACAACATTTAACTGGGGCTGGCTTACAGGTTCAGAGGTTCAGTCCATTATCATCAAGGTGGGAACATGGCAGCATCCAAGCAGACATGGTGCAGGAGGAGCTGAGAGTTCTACATCTTCATCTGAAGGAAGCCAGAAGCAGACTGTTTCCAGGCAGCTAGAAGGGGGTGTCTCAAAGCCCACACCCATAGTGACACACTTCCTTCAACAAGGCCACACCTACTCCAACAAGGCTACACCTCCTAATAATGCCACTTTCTGGGCCACACTTATTCAAACCACTACAGTGTGTGTGTGTGTGTGTGCGTGCACGTGTGCACACACACACACACACACACACACACACACATGTGTGTATGCTTGTATACTAAGAGCAGGAGTAAGGTACTATAGGATCAGGGTCCTCTAGAGGAAAAGAACCAACAGAAAGAATATTTATGAAAAGGGTGTTTATTAGGTTGGTTACATGATGAGGGCAGTTCAGAGATAGTTGTCTGTGCACTGAAAAGGCTGGGAACCCAATAATTACTCTGTCTGAGAAGCTGAAAGACTCAACAGTCCCAGTCTGCCATTACAGACCTGGAGTTCTCTTGGAAGCCACTGGTCTTCAGTCCACAGCAGAGGGATAAAGAAGATCTAACATCAGTGAAGAACTCCAGCAGCAGTAGCAGCAAACAGAACAGATGCACTCACCAGCAAGGATGAGAGCAGACAAAGAGCAACATCTTTTCCTGGGGCATCCCTACATCTGGGCTGATAACAGAAGTTACAACATACTCTGTGGGAGCACCCTGCCCCACCCCTGGCCCCAAGTTACTACTTCCAGGCAATAATAGCCTTACGAGGCTGCCCAGAGGCATGTTGCATAGCTGATTCCAGATCCAATCAAGCTGTCAACCAAGATGAATCATCATGGGGACTTTACTGGCAATGCACATGTGTCAAAGGGGCGGGAAACAAGCATAAACGATCATATTATTCTCTGACCTGCAGAACCCTCATGCTGAAAGGATAGCGGTGGTAAATATACATCAAGGTTGGGTAGTGGCATCCAGACTCCAGGATCTGCTAACCAACCGATCAAGAGCCTGAGCTGTGGGGAATGGACTTGAAAAGGTGCTTAACTTCTGCCCAAGGCTTGCTTCTGGCTCAGGATTTCAGAACCTGGCCAGCTCCCCTCTTTGGCTGATGTCCTTCCTCATTGTCTCTGACAGGGGTTGTCAGCATCTCTTGGCTGTGGCTAGAGAGAGCTCAGGCAGAGCAGAGCCACTTGAACAGAGACAGATGAGCACAGATGAAAAGTTATGAATACTGAAACCTCTCAACTGGGGAGTATACGCAGAGAGAACGAAGCCAGAGTTTGATCTCATCAGCCTCCAGCTGAGCGTTAGTTGGGCACCAAGGCTGCCACAGAGGCAGAGGGTCAACTCTACCATGCTTTCTGAGCTAGGCTGGGTTCCAGTAAAGAAGAGAATCCATACCCATTTTTAAAACTCTAGGTACTTGCAAATATGCTAATCAATGGAGGTCAGCCTATTTCTCCTCTTTGGCATGTATTGGGAGCTTCCCCTTGGTAGAGGTTATGGAAAGATTCTCTGAAACATTCCCTATGCTGGTGGAACCAGTACCTATGACCCAGCAGTGGGTAGAAGTCAAGAGCTTTGGGTTCTGGGATAAAGAGTGAAAACTGAGATTTAGAGAGACCTCACTCTACTGGTGTGGCATCTTAGCTTTCAGAGACACCAGCAAGATATATAGCCTATTCCTACTGAAATGAACCGAGTCTGTCATTGCAGTTGTGGCTCATTGCGATGAAGTATATTGTTCTTGATGTGAAAAGACAATTGGAAACATGGAAATAGAATTGTCCATTCCTCTGAGTTTTCCATTCCCCTCTGGAAGGTATCCAGCTGGCACAGGCCAGAAGATAAAAGAATGATATCATCTAGGCTGAAAGCAAGACGGCATGATTCTTAATTTAATGTTCACTTTGAGGTCCATGACTTCCTGAAATATGTCTGAGTTCATTTCTGCAAATAAATACAAGCCTATATACTTTTATGCATACATCATTTTAAAAGATCGAACTTAAACTCTCCAGAGCAGAGTTCTGCTGGGAATGTCTGCTTGCTGAGAATGGCAGAGGGGCTGCCAGCAAGGCTCAGTGTGGAAGACAGGCATCTTCACTGAGCCTTCAAACTGACATTGCGCCATTGACCAGTGGTCTAGATTAACTGATAACAATCCCTCACATGCTTTCATGACTTCTATGTGTGGTCTGCTGCATTAAACCAGAGTTCCTTGCCCAGCCATGTGCAGCAGGTAATATCCTCACACCTGGACAGCTGATTACATTGATGTCTAGTGGCATCCTTTATCACTGTTTGACCTCATCCATTGAGGTAAGGTCTCTCAATCAAACCCAGAACTTGCAGATATGAATCCTCTTGCTCTGGGGAGCCCCTATCTCTTCCTTCTGAGGATGGGATATAGGCAGGCCACCACTATCTGTGTTTTTCTGGTGATCCAGCCCCTGTGCTTGCAAGACACTTAACTACCAAGCCATCACCCTGGCCTTTACAGTCTGTTAAAAACTGTGAAGATATGCACAGGTTATAGCTGAATATTGTGCAGCTTTTATATAAGACATTCAACATCTGCTACCTTGGACACTCACGGAGCACCAGTACCAATGCCCAGAGGATACTGAGGAGAATCTGAGTACTCAGTCACTGACGGTCTTCATTAGGTCATTAAGGCAGAAGAGATAAGTGCACCTGATATTTATAGCACAGTTTCTGGGCATGCTCATGTGTAAAATGAAAGCAAGCTGAGAAGACCACCATCCTAATGATCTCTGTGAGCAGAATCATTTTTCTGGGATGTTTGCAATTCTTCAATCATTATGCAAATGTAGCTGTTTTAACTCTGTGCTTTGTGAGTCCACAATTACCATTCATTCCTGCAGCTGCAAGACAGCAGGCGTGTGAGCGTCTGGGAGGCACAATGCTTCTGACAATGAGCTCTGGGATCTGCCTTGGGGGGAAAAATCAGCTCAGATACTTACTAGCTGGGAACAAAGCATGACCACCTGGGCCCCTTTTTGCAAATTTAACCAGGTATCCCACACCCTATGCTCCCAGATGTTTGCAGAAGCATTAATACAGAACAGAGCATGGTCTGGAAGAAACAAGTTACTATTAAGAATCACTGGGTTGGGAGTGGGGACACTGACGGCATCATTTGGCAAGAGTCTACAGGAAGATCAGAAAACACAAGGCCTGAGAAAAGGTGATGGTTCTCCCAAGCTTACTAACAGCTATCCCCCTGCTTGAGACAGCCGCTGCATTGAGACAGCTCTGAGCCTCAATCTCCACAGATGTCACTGCTGCTTCATATACTATTATGGGTGTTAACTGATGTCCAGTGTTAACCTTACAGGTTTCTTTTAGGTCAAACATTCAGAAATGCACAAAGACTTCTCTATAACTTTTCCCAGCTCCCATAGAGCTGGGGGAAGAGTCACAGAGAGACAAGCTTTGAACCTGACGTGCAAACAAAGAATGGGGAGACAGGCCGGTTTGCTGCCCAGCCTTCAGAAGCTGACCTTGAAGGCCCTGTGGTGAGTCACTGAGATGCTCTTGCAGATCTCTCCTTCCGTGAGGCATCCTTACCGAGATGTTAGCCAAGAGAAAGATACCCCTCCATGTGGCCCCACTGTCAGCTCAATGCCTTCTAGAAGGTCAGGGTCAAGTGTCCCCCACACACACTGTGACAGTGTTTCATGCCAGCCCTCCAGAAGACAGCTTTCTTGTGAGACAGTGATCCTCCATTCTCTGCAAAAGAGTCTCCATGATCCAGAGCCACTGGATAAAACTCCTAGAAGGAACATGGCTTCTTTCATTCATTTGCTGTTACTCAAGGCTGTGTATTTCATAAGGAAGAGATGTTTATACTTACAGTTCTAGAGGTGTAGGGTCAGGAGTCTCCATTTGATGGTGGCTTCCTGTTAGCACAGCTCTAGGAGAGTCTCAGAGCAAGAGTCGGAGAGTATACACACAGATCTTCTGTTCTCTCTGAGTGTCTGTCTCTGTCTCTCTGTCTCTCTACCTGTCTGTCTCTGTCTCTTTGTCTCTGTGTCTCTGTCTCTGTCTCTACCTACCTGTCTGTCTCTCTGTCTTTGTCTGTCTCTCTGTCTATCCTCTCTCTCTCTCTCTCTCTCTCTCTCTCTCTCTCTGCCTCCCTCCCCCCCCCCTCTCTTTTCCTGTGACCTCTGACACTGTGGCCTCCAGATTGCCTCCCTGTCTCACTGGGGTTCCCTTTCTGTCACCTTCATCATTTCCTCCTCTGTCTCTACCCAACCTTTGAATCTTTCAGAATCCTGGCCTGAGCTTGCTCTTCTGCGTAGAGGCTCCCGTCTCTTCCTGATCAGTTGGAACTATGCTTGTAAACGTCACCTGCCTTATTTCTGGTGCGGAAGTTTTCACTAGCTCAGCCTCCTCCTCTAGACTTGAGGCTTCCATAGCAAATTCGTTTCATTGTTTTAACTTCCTTGTGAGAATCCTAATGGCTCGTCAGATTTGATATCTCTAACATTTCTGTTTAGTTTCCACCCTCCATGATCTGTTTGTTTGACTTTTCTCACCTGGGTGTCTGGTATGACTGCTTATTGCTGGACCATAGGGTCAGTCTGGTAACTCCCTCTCTCCACAGCCGGCCTCTAGGCCCCATGAAGCTTTAGCTACATTGGTTACCATCTCATAACAAGTTGCCACAAACTTGCAATTTAAAGAAAACAAACTCATTCTAAGACAGACATTGTCTTATTGAGCTAAAACCAAGACATGGGCAGGACCAGATACTACCCTGCAGGCTCTGAGCCAGAGTGGGTCATTTTGCTGTCAGGTCACTGACAGAGTTGTAGCCCTGGCAACTGCAGTGCTGAGATCTCCTGTCTTTGCCTGTGGTCCTCTTGGTACTGTTCTAGGCTGTAGAGGCTGCCTCCTACCTTCACCCACAGCCTACGTCCATCTCCAGACCCATCCAAGACAGCTAGGATTCCTCTCACAGCATAGGAAATGAAATCTCATTCATTTGTGAAAGATTTTCTGTGTTTGAGGAATCACAAGATTGGATTGCTCTGTTAAAATATCTACGATGGGCAATGGAGAGATGGGTCCACCATTAAGGTCAGAGGCCACACTTGCAGAGGGCCGGGCTTCAGTTTCTGGCATCCAGCTTGCAACTGTCTTTAAATCCAGTTCCAGGGAACCCAGCGCCCTCTTCCGGCCCCCTCTGGTACCAGGAACACATGCAGGTCTCTTGCATAAATGCTGGCAAAACACCCATAAAGGTCAATAAGTGAATAAATCTGTTCTCTTAATCTCTTTCGATAGCCCTTGTGTTGCCTAAGGCATCACATTCTAGGCTTTCAGATTACTCACTCATGCTCTCAGTTAATCATGGCTTTTCCTGCTGCCTCTGTTTTGCACATTGCAAATCCCTTCATCCTCCTCTCTTCTCTACCACTGTTAGCCTCACCAGCATCCTTCCATTAATTTACTCGATGAACGAATGCCTCCATGGCCAGCTTGTCCCTACCTGACTCTTCCCAAAGAACCTTCTTTCTAGTGAGCAAGGCCTTGCTGCGTAGCCTCTCCCACCTAGAGCTGAACCTCTCCGGGAGCTCTCTTGTGTTGCTGGGTCTAGAATTCAGAAGTGTCCAAGGCATGATGAGTCGGCCCCTGCCTTCTTCTCCTTCTTCTAACCCTGCTCTTGGAAGAGGCTGTGCCTTTCTCCAGGACTTGCAATGTTTGTCCACATTTCCTCCCACAGACTTCAGAATAATTATAATCTTCAGACCAACTTTCCCCAACTGTATCAGCCAAACCCAACCTCTCTGCGTCTTCATCCTGCTCACCGCTGCAACACTCTCTCCCCTTAAACAGGAAAGCTGGCCGCCTGCGTTCATTTCATCCTTCACATTTGGCTCATATGTAGTCCTCCTCCTCAAGCTGGACAAGACTTAAAAGAAAGATCAAGGTCAACGATGTCGTGGACCATGAACCAGTCTCTCTCATGCATAGCCTTGTCTCTGACACACAACAGTGATTTCTTGAGCGACTACATTAGTCCATGTGTTACAAACGAGCGTGGGAGTCACAGCTGCATACTTGGTATGAGAGGAGTGTGCACACCGGGTAGCTTATGTTCCCATCATCTTATAAGTTGTAATCAAGAGAAATAGGCAGAATACATCTCCTAGTAACCAGGGATAGTCTCCAGAATCTACAACGTGGAAAGGCAACTCAAAAAACGGAAGAGCATCTTCTTCTACCTTTAAACCTAAGAGCCCCTAAACCTGATGAAGTAGAAATAATTCACATGACTCTAGCATGGCTTGTAGCCAACTTCTGAAGAAGAAGGAGGACTTTCACAAAAGGGATAGATGGGTCCCATCCACCACGTACTCCAAATAAGTAAGTGGCCCCAGCCACGAGCTCTCGCTTCTCCAGACTTAAGAGGCCAGGCCTGTGCGTCCACATGCAATGCTTTTTATCATCAACATTTATAGCTTTCTAATGTCCTTACAGAGACAAATTGTTGATTGCTTTAGGTAAAAATGATGGTGTGCTCTGCTCCCACCATTCAGGCTTGGTGGTGAGGCATCCGTCTCCAGACACACCTTCATGAGACAGTTTTACAACCACGTTGGTTTTCATCCACCCTCTGCGTGTGTCTCTCTCCGTTGAAGAATGTTTTCAAAGGTTCTATTTATTCTCTACTCGGGGTAATGACTCTCTGTTTTTCCTTCCAGGGGATATTTTATTGCCTGGGGAAAATTTTGGTGCTCACAGTCTAGGAAGGTGGCTGTGTACTATCTACTGGTGAGCTGCTGCTGACCATGCTTCAATGCATAGGGTAGACTTTTTCAAAACAGGAAGATGCTGATCTAGAGTTAGTGGTGTTAAGAAAGACTGTGCACAGGCTGGAGAAGGAGCTTTGCAGCAGTGTGACCGTATCCTGCCTGCATAGCACAGCAAGAGGATCAGGACTCATCACCACCATGTGCAGAGACGGAGCCCAGGGCCTTGCCTCTTTTCACATTATCTAAAGATGAATATCTGTAGTTCAAACAGTTCACACCAGCCTCCTCATCCCTTCTCAGCCCAAAGCCACAGTTCACACCAGCCTCCTCATTTCTTCTCAGCCCAAAGCCACAGTTCACACCAGCCTCCTCATCCCTTCTCAGCCCAAAGCCACAATTCACACCAGCTTTCTCAATCCTTCTCAATACAAAGCCACAATTCACACCAGCTTCCTCATCTCGTCTCAGTCCAAAGCAACAATCCACACCAGCTTCCTTATCCCTTCTCAGTACAAAACCACAATCCACACCAGCTTTCTCAACCCTTCTCAATACAAAGCCACAATTCACACCAGCTTCCTCATCCCTGCTCAATTTAAAGCCACAATTCATACCAGCTTCCTCATCCCTGCTCAGTTCAAAGCCACAATTCACACCAG
>JANHMN010000011.1:73621881-73650547 GCA_030674055.1 Rhabdomys pumilio | reverse complement strand
GGGACACTCATGGACAAGGGCAGGCTTGGGAGAGAGGGGGACACTCAACCCAGCTCTTCTGTGCCTGCTGTGCTTTCCCATTCCCTGAGTCAAAATTTAAGTTATCATTGTGGGTATCTAATTAGCTTCATTTGTCCTATGTTTATTTATAACCTTGCTGGTAGCATTCCAAAGGGCAAGTCTCCCTCGTAGTAACAACATAATTACATCCGAACATACATTGTATTTGTCAGATACTTATATGGGAGAAGAATGTGTTGATTTAAAGACTGAAGATGTATTTTTAAGAAAAGGGGTTGGTAGGACCACAAAGACGCACGACCACACACTAATGTAATGTGTAGCATGTCATATAATTCTCATGCTGGGTTTCCTGGTCGATGGAGGTCCCTCATCAGCAAATAGAAGCAAAGGCATAAAATACAGTTTTGTAACAAGATGGCTTGCCCTCCAAATAAATGTCTCAGGAGTTCTGAAGATGGACTTCATTTCATTGTTCTCTAAGACAAATGACCTTCTCGTCGCTCCATTTAGGGACACTGTGTTACTCCAGCTAAGAATTATGGATTCACGCAATAATGTCACCAACTTCTAACTACTGTGGTATGCACTTGGGGATCCACAGCCTGCTGGGAAGTTGAAAACCCAGCCCACTAAGTGTATCCCCCAGCTATGCCAGCAGGATGTTGAAGTCCATAGATCTGAGATGCCCCTATCCAGCCTCTTCCCTGGCCTCTCCGTCCTTCACATGCTGCAGCTTAGCAAAGAGAGGCTGCATTTGTCATTGAGGAACTAAGAGGGGAATGTGCCCAGGCCTCACTTCTTGTGAGAACTCTCCATTAGCAAAATAAATAAAAATAAAATAAAATAAAACAATAAAAATAATTTCATCGGTCTTCCTTGCAGATTATAAAGTCAGTCTAGTGTGCTAAAAGGCAATAAATAAAGATGATTTGTTTGAAGTACAAGGCCCAGAAGAGCAGAATTATTTTCTATTTTAGCCATGTTTAGCAGCCACTGAACACTTAATAAACATTTGTTTAGTCAGGGGAAGAAAGAAAGAATGTATAAATAAATGAATTAATCTTGTTGATTCCTGAGTGGTTGGTGTGAGTTGGAAAGTGTCTGTCTGAGAAACATAGCACCTAAGACTGTACCTAGGACTAGACCATTGGGTGTGAGAAGCTGGAGAGGCGAGCAGGAGCTAGCCCACCTGACCATCATCCATTCATAATCATCAGGGGTGAACGGAAGTTCTCATCCCTGTTTATCTGGTTCTGTTCTCTGATAGGAAACAAATAGCTTTAGGGACAGAAGAGCATTATTGGTTTGGGATATGCATCTGATCAGACTGGAAACCACTAAGTAACTAGGGCTCGCGAGAGTCATAAGGGAGTTAAAGCCCCTTGACAAATGGCTCTGGCCAGTCCTGTCATCACACAAGCTCACAAGGTCTGGCCTCAAGGTCAGTAGCTGCTGTTTGTGGGGACAGAGGGATAAAGACCACAGGGATGCAGAGCAGATCCCACCTGACAGGGGGAGTCCTTGGGACAAACTGTCCTTGTTTGAAGGCACTGGGGTTTCATCTGTCTGCATTTCATCTAGCTGCATTACGATTACCACAGAGGTTTATCTTTCCTCCAACGGAATTTAATAAGAGACAGGCTCCGTATTCAACTTCAGCCTGTTGACATTTTATTCCCCGGATCATCTTAATGTTGACATTTAATCACATCTCAGAATCTTATATAAGCTACATTGGCGGTGTGGCTAGGTAACACACAAAGCAATAAAGGAAGGAATGCAATCTCATCCTGGATCTCAACGTGGCTCAAGGTAAATTTGAATATTTTATTATTTAGACCTGTATATTTGCTTCTTGCAGGAAAATACAGCCTTGCCACAGGAAGTCTCAAGAAGACACCACAAGAGGAAGTGGGGGATGCTGGGGAGCTAGCTTGTCTGATGAGGGGCTGGCATTACATTTACCATGAAGAGGCACATAGTCAGGCCACTCTTCACACCCAGATCCTCTGAAAGCACTTGAGTAACCCTGCTGGCCTTTCATTCCCCTCTCACTGACCCTTTATCTGAGGAGTGATGTCTCATCCATGGTGAGAGCCACCCTTCGCTTGTCGTCCACTAGCTGGGTGAGGACCAGTTACCGCCATACTGTAGACAGCTGGCATTAGATCTCTTCCCTTTCCTCACAGGACCAGTGAAAGGCAGCAATCTGGGTAAAATGTCTGATTTTACGTCCCCAGTTTACCCTCCTGGGATGCCCCAAAACAGATGGCAGAAGGGACAAGCAGAGGTGGCAAACCCATCCAGGGACCGCCCTTTGATGAGCAGCAGAGCTGGCCTCTTGATCTCCATCTGTCTGGCTGTCATGTTTGCTTCTCAGTTGGCTCACAGCTCCAGTGGGAAAGAATGTTATTAAAGACCTGTGGGAAGCCCATCACAGTGACTCCCTCTGAGTGGGCACATGGACCCATATGGTAAACCACTGGCAGCTTGACTTTAAGAGGGTCTGTCCTGTGACCAGACATGTGGTCATGTACTTTCCTGTGGCTCCTGCTGGTACCAGCTGCTGTCTGATGCTGAGGGAGCCTGTGAGAGGCTGTGCCTCTCTGGTAGAACTGCAGAGAGCTGCTGGATGGTTGTAAGGAGTAAGTAGTATATAGATAGACACATATGTGCACATATCCATGAGATATTTCATATATATATATATATATATATATATATATATATATATATATATATAGTGTATGTGCATATATGTGTATGTCTTGTATATGTCATGTGTGTATACTTGTATGTGTGTATGTTTACATGAGCTTTATGTGCACATTTGCACGTTTCTCATGTGTATTGCTGCATGTGTTCTGTGTACATGTGTGTATATGTGGTATATATTGTGTATTGTGCACCTCTAAAGTGTAGAAGTTGGGTGAGGCTATTGTGGCCCAGAGTCTATTTCCATAGGAAGGGTAGCAAGTCCTCTTATGCGACTCTTAATCTTAGAGTCCCAAACTGACCTGGAACATCCTTAGACATAGTCACAGCCTCTCATTCACAGGGGAAGAAAAACAGCCCTTCCGCTTCTCACAACTTTACTATTTAACACTAAAAACCGCATTTTACAAAGTTTAATATAGTAAGAAAAGGGAAACATGTGTTCCTGCCAAAAAACCTACATCTTCCTACAGTGTTGCTTCTTGTCCAAGCCATGAACAAGATTTTACTCCTTTAAAACTTTTCTTTAATGACTGTGATGCTAAGGATCAAAGCCGGGCCTTTCACATGCTAGGCAAGTGTCCATGACTGACCTGCATCTCTAGCCCTTGGGTTGTCTGTTCGTGACAGGGTCTTGCCATGTAGCCCAGGCTGGCTTTGCGGTCTCTTCCCGCATCTTCTCCTGTAGTGTTGGCATCACAGACATACATTGTCTCGCCTGCCTCAGCAAAGTGCTTACTTCATAAAATTTAGAGAGTCAAGTAAGTATGTTAGTGGCATACGCATGATGCCAGCACCCACAACATGTCCCTTTTGGGGAATCTGATGTGTCATTATTACCCTGGCACCAGAGCTAACTATGGAGCATGAGTAACTGGGACAGACAGCCCAGGCTCTAACCTCAAAGGCCTTTCCAATATGTTTATTTCAGTGCCATTATGGATGAAGGATGCAACTACAAACAAAAAGCCACAATGGTACCCAGTCAACCAGAATCAGCCCTACCTAGATGATCTTTACCAAAATTAGATATCAGAGCTGGTGTCCTCCCTGCAGAGAATATGAACCCCAAGCTTCCCACCCCTAGATAATCTGACTCCTCTGCACCCACTGCCAGCTACAGCCCTGAAGTCACCCCTCCAAATCAGTTTGTCAGATGTCTGGAGCTGCGACAAATCTGTGTGGATCCTTTCACAGCAGCCTGCTGCCCCGTTTGTCTTCATCCCAGCTGCTACAAGCATGGCTGCTGTGTGCGGCTGTCAGCAGCTAATGCCTAAGGGAAACATGGCATTCGGAACAAGTGGCTGCCTGATTGCTAAGCAAACAGTCTGGGTGATATTTTTGGACAGAGAGGAGTCATTGTTCAACTAGGACGCTCCCAACAGGGTTCCTGCTAAAGGCTTCACTCACTCACACCACTATGTCAGCACCACAGGACCCTGGGGGTGTAGCTCTCGGTGGCCTCTGGCACTGTGGTCATAATTTAGCTGGAAAACTGTATTGATGTCCTCACCAGTCGACAACAGCATTGCATCAGGTGGTCTGGTCAGGTATGAAGCACCGAGGCACACTTTTCTCCTCTTCCTTCTGTGAGATAAACATTGCATTCTGGGGAGATTGCCTGGAGGGAACCAGAAGGACACCTGGCTTTCATCTGCCTTCGCACAGACATCCAATGATGCCTAGAGAATCAAAGTCCACTCTCAAATTAGAATTATGAATCTACCTTTCAGAACATTCAGATCCAAGACCATGGGTGAAGTCTTGAATCCCTGTGCCTCAGCTTCCCTGTCTTTAAAACAGGTTGAGGGCAGTGACTCTAGTTCACAAAGATGAGGTGAGACTGAAATGATCACCCTACTACCACCACGCTCGGCACATGATAAGTAACCAAGCAACATTAATTATTGTTATTACCAATAACATAGGAAGGCAGTCCACACTAGAATATTCCTTAGATCTCATTTTTTCTAAAATTTTCATGAGTCTTTTGACCAAATAAATATTGATGAGATAGTTATTGTGTGAAGATAATCTGTCTGTAAAACAAGAACTTTCTGTACGTCTTTCTTCAATATGCTTGAGGTTTTCCACTGCTTGGGGTTTACAGTGACTGAGTGGGGGTGGGGGTTACAGATATCATAGACTAGCCTTTCAATGGCTGGATTCTGACCCTCACTTCCATCTCTGGCCCTGTGACTTCTTGACCCGCAGTTACTAGGCTTGCTAACTCTAAATTTCTCTACTGCTACAAGAGGGTATGGTACACTACATAATCTCATTGTCCCTCAAATAAAATTTCCATTTAATTAGTTTAAACGCTGTGCCTTAGAGAACCCATCTGTCAAGCTTCCTCCACTCTTCTCCATCCTTGAGAGACACAGGACACTCTGCAGTTGTCTGGAGAGTCAACAAGTAGACAAATGGATTAAATTCCCCCAGGAAAGTCAACTCTGATTGATCATTTTCCTCATGAAGTTGTTCTGGTCAGATGCTTCACCAGAAGTCAATAATCTTGCCTGCTCTGTTGTGTTGTCCATAAATCAAGTCTGTATATCAATAACAAGAATGCTTCCTCGAGCTACAGCAGATACAATAAAATATACTTCAGCGGAGTTTTTGTAGCTGATGTAAGTTCTAAACAAAGTTAACTATCTTAGTGTTCTTACATTCTCCAAAAGAACGGCTGGGAGACACTAGTTAAGCAATGCCTTTAGTAACCTGATGTGTATGCTCATTTCTTTGTTGCAATTTTTACAAGAATGCCTACTTAGCTTTCATCACCGAAGCCAAAGATACCCGCAAGAGCAACTTAAAAGAACAAGGACTTATTTTGGCTTACAGTTGTGGGCAGTCCATCTATCACACTGGAGAATATGTCTTAGGTGGAACAGGACAGTTAACATAGTAGCCAAGCAGGGAACCACAGGGAAGCTGGCTCTGTGTAACATGGTAGCCAAGCAGGGAACCATAGAGACTCTGTCTCTCTGAAACATGGTAGCCACACAGAGAAACATAGGGATGCTTGCTCTGTGCAACATGGTAGCCAAGCAGGGAACCATGGGAATGTCAGCTCTGTGCAAGCCTCCTCCTGTAGCCCTTTTTATTCTATCTGCCTTCCTGGCCTGATCCATGGGAAGATGCCACCCATATCAGTAAGTCTCCCTAACTCACTTAATCCTCTCTACCATTTCCCTTACAAACACAACCAAAGGTGCACCCCAACAGTCTCCTAGGTGGCTCTAAATCCAGCGGCATCTGTAGTGAACCATGGGGGTTTTGGTTTGGCTTTTTTTTTGTTCTGTTGTTGTTGTTGTTGTTGTTGTTTTTATTGTTTTGCATGTGTTTGATTTTCAAAACAGCTATTGTGGTGGTGACAGGAAATAAGGCATTTATCTCAAATTTTACTATTCTTTCTGTTTTCTCCAATTTCAGCTTCTTGGTTCACCTAGTAGAATCAAATCCTTGCTGTGATTGTTCTGGAGAAATCTATCCATTGAGGTCTTGAGGAACCATCTCAAAGAAGTGCTACTATAGTCCTAATTGAGACACTGGGACATTCATGTTATTTTATTTTTCATACGTGAGCTCATGACCCTGAAAGATGGCTCTGCTTGAGTTCCATTGTCTTACGGTGGTGTTCATGATGAAAATACTCCTTCCCCTTATGTCTTTATACATGTACTATATAAATTATCACTTGTTTGCCATGACTATGTGGAATTGCTATGTGTCAGTTAGAATAAATTCAAAACCTAAGTCTAGATGCTGAGTAAAGAATCTTGTGTGTGCATTTTCAAATACACATGTATTGAGCTTGGGTTGCCTTCAACATTGTCTGAGACATGCTCTGCTCTTTGGTTGTTCACTGCTGTGTTGCTGTGTAGATGGCCTGGAACTCTGTGGATCCTCCTATTTCTACCTCCCATCCCTGAGAAGGAAAGCTGAGATTACAGCTGTGTGCTCCTATGACCAGAAGTTTAAGTGAGCTGTAGGGATCAAACTCATATCCTGAAGTTTGCCCACTCAGCCAGCTCGCCAGCCCCAGATTCACTTCAAACTTTTTATTTATTTGATAAAAATATTTATTATTTGTGTGAGTATTGGTAGAGGCCAATAGAGGGAATCCAATTTCCTCTAACATTCTTTCCCTTTTTCCTTTGAGGAAGGAACCTTTTGTGAGCCTGCGGTATCCTGGTCACCTCTGAAACTGTAAGCAAGCCTTCAGTTAAACACTTTCCTTATGAGTTTCCTTGGTCATGGTTTCTCTTCATAGCAATAAACAACAGCTGAGACATATATTCTCTGATTAGAGAAGACGGCTGGTTCAGGCTCTGGATCCTCCATTTCCAGGAGTCCTCACTAAGGTCACCCTCATAGATTCCAGGAAATTTCCACTTCACTAGGTTTTCACATTACCCCCAAATACGTGTTCCCCAATTCCATCATCTCTATACTCTCTGCCTCTGTCCCTCCCTCCCCAACCTGTTCCCTCTTACTCCCATTCTCACCACCCCAAGTCTATCAGCAAAATTCATTCTATTTCTCCTTCCCAGTGAGATTCATGGGATCCCCCAGGTCCCTCCTTGTTATTTACTTAGCTTCTCTGGCTCTGTGGGTTGTCACATGTTTATTCTTTACTTTACAGTTAATATCTACTTATAAGTGAGTATATACCATGTTGGTCATTGTGGGTCTGGGTTACTTCACACGGGATGATTTTTTTTCCTAGTTCCATTCACTAGTCTGCAGATTTCATGATGTTTTTGTTTTTAACACCTGAGAAATATTCCATTGTGTAAATGAACCACATTTTCTTTATCCATCCTTCAGTTGAGGGGCATCTAGGTTGTTTATAGTTTCTGGCTATTATGAGTAAAGCTGCTATGAACATAGTTGAGCAAATGTCCATGTTGAATGGAGTGTCTTGGGTATATGCCCAAGAGTGGTATAGTTGGGCCTTGAGGTAGATCAATTCCTAATTTTCCGAGGAACTGCCATATTGATTTCCATAGTGGCTGTACAAATTTGCACCCCCACCAGCAATGGAGGGTGTTCTCCCTGCTCCGCATCTCACTAGAATAAGCTGTGATTTGTGTTATTGATCTTAGTCATTCTGACATGTGTAAGATGGAATGTCAAAGCAATTTCGATTTGCATTTCCCTGATGCTTAAGGAAGCTGAACACATGTTTAAGTGTTTCTCAGCCATTTGACATTCCTCTAATGAGAATTCTCTGTTTAGACCTGTACCCCATTTTTAAATGGGATTATTTGGTTTGTTAATGTCTAGTTTCTTGAGTTCTTTGTGTAGTTTGGATAAAGTTAGTCTGTAAGCCAGTAAACCCTGGCAATCACTTTCTGTCCTTCTAGGAGTTGTGGTTACGTGTGTGTAGGGACATATGGTTGGTTGTACAGATGCTGGGATCAGAATTCCAGTCCCGTGCCTTCAGAGAAAGTGTTCTGAACAGCTGAGGCATCTTTGCAATGCCCCCACAACCCTCAGGAACCTCTCAAATGGTTGCTTTGTTTTTAGTTTTCAACATGAGAATTTTAACACCAAGCTACTATGTGGCAACAAGTATTGAGACACCTCAATAGGAATTTGGACAAAGAGTTCAGTCTTCTTATGGACATAGCTGGGTCACAGAGATCTTTAATGCTAACTTCTGTGGCTTGAACATCCTCTCCAAAACTAACAAGGAGAGTGTCACTGCCCAGTGGAGCCCATGGAGGTGATTAGGTGGCAAGGCCCCACCCTCATAAAGCAATCCATTGATGTGGTCGCCTCAAGAATGAGTTCCTGAAAAAGCAAATGAACTTGGTCTGGCATTCCCTTGTTCTTACACCTGATGTCACCATGCAGCATGAAGTCATCCCAATATCAGCAGCATGAGATTGGCCCCCACCTCCACAGCCTCGAGCCAAATAGATACATACCTCCTGTAATCATCCAGTCTTCCATATCCTAATACACTAAGATACTCGCCAAACACCAGTAAACTCCTTTATCTCCCAGCTTCTTGTATGGTTTCAGTCATCTGACTGGAATCTGACCAATGGAGCTTACCTATGGTTCTGAGCAGCGTGTTCCACTCAATGCTGTCCTGACCCTAAAGGCAACAACAAACACAAGATCCTAGACAAGCCAGGAGAGAGTCTACGTGGCAAGACACATTGAATGGGCTAGGGACTGATTATCTCACAGTGTGCTGTCACCTCTATGACTAATGTTCCCTCTACTCTGATCCTTACACGCTGTATGCAGTGAAGGGAACCTTTGCTTTGGAGGAGGAGGTGCTGGCCATGCTGTGGCACTGAACAGGCAAACACTGGGACTTTCTGTCATCCGCTTGATTTTGCATATTCTAGCAAACTGTATTTATATGTACCCAGTCGGTCTAATTTAGGGACACATTTTCTCATTTAAGTAAATCAACTCTCGCAAAATGAGAAACGGTCCTAAAGAAAGCCTACAAAATACCAATGATTTCTTCACAGAAATAGGAGAATGATCCTAAAACTCACAGGGAACCACAAAAGACCCAGGAGAGGCATCACAATGCCTAACTTCAAAACGTTCCTAAGACTATATAACAATCATTGAGGTGTGGTAGAAACAGGACAGAAGACACACGGGCTCCTGTAGTGACAGAGCTCTGAGTGCATACAGCAAACTGATCTTTGACAAAAATGAAAAAAAAAATACAGTGGGAGGGGCCATCTCTTCAGTAAATGGTGCTGGCAAAATGGAAGAATACACGCAGAAGCATGAAGTCATGTGCTAATCTCCCACCACACACACATCAACTCAAACATACCAACGACCAAATAGAAAATCTTGATTTTAGAAGTTCTGTAAGGCAACAGAGGGAGACACTTGAGAACAGTTGTATGGATAGAACTTTTTGAAGGCTCTCAAAGGCACAGGCTAATTTTTATTTTAATTTAAAACAAATAAATGAGATTCCATCAAAGTATAAGGCTCTTTAGCAAGCAGAAGAATCAACTAACAGAGCAAAGAGACATCCTGCAGAGTGGAGAAAACAATCACAAGTCATTTCTCTGACGGTGGATTCGTACATGCGATACATAAATGTCTCAAAAGCCTGAGCTCCAAAAGTAAGCCCGAATAATTAGTGTGGAAAATGGGCTAAGCATCTGAACGCACAGCTCTCAAAAGAAGACATGCAAATGTCAGCAAATATAAGATCTCCACACCGCTGATGGTCAGGGGGACACCAGGAAAACCACGGTAAGGGATGATGTCACCATAATTGGACCATTACAAAGATGAAAAATAATAACAACAAATGTCGAGAGGATGAGGAGGAAGAGGTCTTCTGTGCAACACTGTTAGGAAGGCAAGTTAATATGAGCACCGTGGGGAAGGGAAGAAGGGTCTTTACTGCTGTGAACAGACACCATGACCAAGGCAACTCTTATAAGGACAACATTTAATAGGGCTGGCTTACAGGTTCAGAGGTTCAGCTTATTATGATTAGAGTGGGAACATGGCAGCATCTAGGGAGCTGATGTTTAAAAAGATGAAGTTTCCTGTTGTGGTTGGGAAAGTGCCTAGTGTATTAGCAAGCATTAAGACCTGAGTTTGATCCCCTGCAGCCACAATAAATTCAGGTGTGGTGACTGATTCACACCTGTAGTCTCAGCAGTAGGGAGATGGAGACCACCGGATCCCTGAAGCCTGTTGGCTAGACAGTCTGGGAAATAATGAGTTCTAGATTCAGTGAGAGATCTTGCCTCAAAAAGAAAGGCAGGGAGTGATTGAGATACCCAGCACTGAGCTCTGGCCCCCAGAAGCACAAACATATGCGCTATATATACACACAAGCAGAACTGTTGTCAATTCTGTTTGTTGATCACACAGTAAACATGTGTCTGATTATGACACATACAATAAAGCTGCGTAACAATGTCTCAGTAAAAATATGCAACAATGTTAAAACTCCTGTATTGGAGAACATAGCTAAGGATTGCCATCACAAACTGCCTCAACAGAACAACAGGCAAAGTATCCAATCACATTACAGCAATGCCAGCTTTGTATAAACCAGGGTGGAAAACACTGAAAAGGTCATCATTTCCAAGAAGCCTATTTGAAATATAGTATTTTACTTAACGAGTGTTTATTCTTCTACGGTGTAGGCAGAATGTAGGAACTAAGTTGGGATGTAGGTGAACATAGCCCTGGTCTTACCCCAAGGTGGCAAATTCATGCAGATGACAAAGCTGGGCAGCTATGGTAGCCATGTCTCTACAGAGCGCTGGGGTGGCCTTTCTAACAGAGCACAGTGGAGCAGACACTGGAGAAGTAGGATCTTGCAGATATCGAAGGGAGGCTCTTCCAGGCAAAAGAATGTACAGGTGTAGTCTGAAGAGAGGCTGCTTCGATCCACTCAACTCAGTCAGGAAGCCAAGGATTGGGAGGCAGAAGCAAACAATCCAGTTAAGCACTGGAGGCTGATTAAAGTGATTTTGCTCAGGGGCCTGAAAAAACATTGACTTTCACTGTGAACGGGAAGAGGAGGTGCCAGGGTCTGCATGAGAGTGAGCAGACTGAGTTGATGACAAAGAGGAACAGTGGACTCAGAGTGACCAGACCACCTCGTGGCTCAGCACAAACTTATTAGAAGAAACAGACAAGGTATTAACAATAAGCAAGAGAAACTCTTCAGCCAAGCTTTAGCTTGATGAACGGTGACTTAATTGGTCTTACTTTAGTTGTGTGGGTAAGGGCTTTCTTACAGGAGCGTGACTGACCCTCCACTGACTGAAAACCTCATGCTAGGTATGCCTAGGGAGTAGCACTATTTGGAAGTGTGGCCTTGTTAGAGTGGGTGTGGCCTGTTGGAGTGGGTTGGCCTGTTGGAGTGGGTGTGGCCTTGTTGGTTGAAATGTGTCATTTTGGGTGTGGGCTATGAAACCCTCATCCTAGCTGCCTAGAAGCCAGTGTTCTCCTGTTTGCCTTCAGAACAAGATGCAGAACTCTCAGCCCCTCCCTGCATCATGTCTCATTGGACTCTGCCATACTCCCACCTTGATGATAATAGACTGAACCTCTGAACCTATAAGCCAGACCCAATTAATTGTTGTCCTTATAAGAGTTGCCTTGGTCATGGTGTCTGTTCACAGCAGTAAAACCCTAAGACAACAAGAAACGACAATCTTATAGATAAAAACATCAGAATATGTTTTTCAGTGAGCAATATCGAACTCTCAGTTTGAGGAACTGTGTTCTGCTAGGTTCTATTCCTGTTCTAGACTGAAGCAAGATATGGAACACGTTTTTAGATGAACTGCTGACTGGGAGACTCATTGAAGAACACCCCATCAGAGTAATTTTAAAGATTAAAAACAATCTGCAGTGTAAAAACAGTGTTGAGATCCTCTGATGCAGATACTGAGATTTCTGAGTAAGAAGAACAGAAAGAAACTTGGGTGGTGTGAGTGTGTGTCCTTCAGAGACCAGCCATGGCTGCACACACACACACACACACACACACACACACACACACACACACACACTTGCATACACAAAGGCAAATCTGTGCTTTGGTGTCAACAGCTGCTCAACAAATCATTATATTTAGTGGCTTAAAGCGACATGCGTTTAAAGCGACATGTGTTTATCTCCCTGGTTTCTTAAGGTCAGGAGTCCAGGCCTGGATAAACTGTGCCTTTTGAATCAATGTCTCTAGAGTCTGCATTCTGGGCAGGGGAAGGGGTAGAGTCTCACCTGAGAGCCAACTGGGGAAGGCCAGTCTCTATATCCAGGGGGCTGCTGGCAACATTCAGGTCTTCTCTGGCTCTTGGCTCAGACCAGAGCTGTCTCTGGCTCCTGGTAACTTGGGTATTTCCAATTGGCCTCTTAATTCACCTGTATCGTGAAGATGGGAAGCCGATAGAAAGCATGCCAACTGGCTCATATAATTATAGACATGCCATCCCATGTTCAGTTGGGTCAAGCACACCATATTTTCCACCCACAGGCAGGCAGAGGAGGTTAATTATACAGGCCCATGGCAGTAGGCAGGAATGCCTGTTAACATAGAGGTAGTCTGTCACAACCTGTGGAGTGTGGTAATAAACTGTCTTATAATCACTCTGGAATGAGCAGGAGACTTTATTTATTTATATATTACACGGAGTTCCAATTACTTTTTTTTTTTTGACAAATTACTTCAAAGAGTCGCCAATTTAAAAACCAATCAATTATGTTTCTTTCACAAAATGGCAAGTGCTCCAGAACACCCAGTGACAGTGATCGATGACCTCTCAAATATTCTGAAAAGAACACTTAATGTTCCCTCTCAAAACAGAAGTGATGTTTTAATAATCATTTGGAAATGAATCCATGCATGCTAGCCAGCACATGTAGCCCCAGCACACACAAGGCAAAGACAAAAGGATCCTGAGTTTGAGGCTAGCCTGGGTTACACAGTGGGTTCCAGACCAGTCTTGATTATATAGAAAGGGCTTCTTGCCTGTGATGCTTGATATCAGTTGTCAACTGGACAGGATCCAGAATCATATAGGAGACAAACTCCTGGGCATGTCTGTGAGGAAGTTTCTAGACTCCATTGGCTTAGGTGGGAAAAACCTCCCTGAGAACACATGACATCATCCCGTAGCTGAGTCTCAGAGGAAAGGAACGAGCAGAGTTGTCTCTCTGCTTCCCAGCACAGGGCACTGTGAGCAGCTGCCTCGTGTCCCTGCTGCTGTGCCTTCAGCACCATGGTGGACTAAACCCTCACATTGACCACAATGAACACTTTCTTCTTTTTGTTCTTTTTCTTTTTTTATATTATTATTATCAAGTCATAATTTTTTCTTTTTAACACATAATTTTTTAATTTTATAAACACAAAAATGCAGGATGTGGGGAAGGGGATGACACAGGAGCATAGGTGTAAAGGGGAAGTATAGATATCTTTCAGAACAGGGTATCAGCTGGGTAAAGGTTCAGGGGACAGGTCAGTATGACTCTGCCTATGATTCACTTGTCCTTATCTAAGTTGGTACTATCCGTCAAGGCTGCCTGTTTACAAGGTCTATGACTACTCAGGCTGGTAAATTTCCACAAAAACTGCCGGTTTACAATAGTTTATAGCCATCTGCCTCAGTGTTTTTCCACAGAGACCCAAGACTTTGTGTTAGTAGGTATGTATGTCAGGCCTATTGCTGATTTTAGGCTTATGGCTGATTTTAGACCTTCAGTGTATAAGCAGGGCTGCCCCTGACATCTCCTCCCTTCTCCAACTATAGAAGGGCCATGGCAATTCTAATCTTGTCAAGGCGGGAGGTGGGAGTGGGAATAGAGGCCTGACCTCCAGTAATTAGAGGGGACCTTGTAATGGCTCCGGTCCTCCTGGGATTTGGGAACACTTTCTTCTTAAAGATGCTTCTGTTGGGCATTTTGCCAGAGCAACAAGAAAAGCAGCTAACACACTGAATCAGAAAAAATATATATATACAGTTTAAGATGAGCAGCATCAGCTGATTCAGGCTGCTGTAAGAGAAGACCACAGCCAGCAGACTGAGTCTCCACTGCTCTGGGGGCTGAAGAGATCACGGGGCTAGGTGGACTCACTTCATGGTTTTCAATGCCTATCTTCTTTGTCCTCACAGGACCAAGAGACAACAATCCTTCTCTTCTCCCCTAAGCTGACTCCTCCTGTTCTTTAGAACTCCACCTTCCTGACCCAAAGACCCCATGACTAAACTGTATCCCAAAGGCCCCACCTCCTAATGCTACCACACAGGAGTGTAGAATTTCACCATGTGAATTCAAAGAGACCCACGATGTTCACGGAACGAGCATTTTCCGAGTGGAATACTGTGGATTTTACACTTCCTGATCCAAGTATGTCACCTGTAAAACTTGGACACCTGGGGCTGCCGGAGTGTCTTAGTAAATACAGGCACTTGTTACCAAGGCTGGCAGAACACACAGTAGAAGCAAAGATCGAGTTCCCTTACACTGTGCTCTGATCTCCAGTCTTACACCGTAGCACATGCAAGTCCGTTTCAGGTGCATTTATGGTTTAGATTTTAGGTATGACTTGGGGAGAGAGAGGCAATTTCTTGTCTCTCTTCTCCAAGATGCTCTACCCTCCCACCCCACCTTCTCTCCCACCCTCCCCGTTTATCACGGGAGAAACTTGCTTAGCAGCTGTATCAGTGAATCATGGCTGAAGGCTTAATTTGACCTACAAGTTTGTAGTTCATTAGTTTGTTTTGTCACATCAGAGGTAAGGGCAGAGGTGGATTTGGGGAAGCCATTCTGAAACCCCTACAGCAGTGACATGATATCACATCCTCATGACATGACTCTCTGTGCCCAGGTAGCCCTTAGGGAACCCAAGGGTCTTGGGACCAGAAGCAAATTGGTTTTTGGGCTGAAGCAAACTTAATTTAAATTCTGCCCACATTGTAAATATATTGCCATGTTAAGTTAGTTCTGGGTCATGTTGTACCCTTTGTCTTCTTGACAGTGGGAAAATGAACTGACTGGGGTGGGGGGTGTCTAGGCAGATCTAGATAAACTGGGAGGGTGCAGTCACCTGCCTGACACACCAAGTAATTTTCTCCTCCTTGAAGGGCAATGTGAATTTCTCAATTAAGCATACAGAACAGGTCCACTGTGGATCTCTGCAAGCCAGGCCTGAGCCCCCAAGCTCCAGTCCAGTCCCCAGACACCTCAAATACAGTCACCAAACAACATTGAGAGAGTTCTGCTCACTAAATTGTCTGGCTTCTTTGGAAAATGTGTTTAGGATTCAAGTGGTTTTGTAACCTTGAATGAGCAATGTATATACATTTCACTAAGAATAATAGCATGGGAAGGTGAATGGAAAAACCCACAGACTTTGCCTTGCCCAGAACACTCAATTCAGGTGCCACTGTCCACCTGCTGCCTGGAACATTTGGTTCAGATGCCACCATCCACCTGCTCTTGTGCTGTGTCCTGAGAAGGATGCTCATGTGTGTTTTCATGCAGGCAGGTATGCACCGACTTTCATGTTGCCAAATAACTTTGGATGGGCTACCTACTTTTCATCCCCGAATTCTCTAAGTAACTAATCCAGTGATCTTTGAAGCCTTACAGCCAGGAAACCTACTAGCTTCTATTTAATATGGCAGTTACAAAATACTAGACCCTTTAAATATCTTTTCTCAATAGAGTAACACCTTCAGGAAGGTTCCTCTGATGTTTCAGAACAGCACAGCTACTTAGGAAATGATCAAAGCAAATGTCAATAGGAGAGTAAAGACGTAAAACCAAGAAAAAGGTAATGAGCAGGGACCCATCAAGCAAGTTCTCATCCTGGCCTCTAGACTGTGCCTTCTGCTTATTGACTGAAGATGGCATGGACTCCAGTGCGCATATATAGGATCTATGGAGCAAGATGGAGCCTGCGACCGACAGTATGCCACACCGTGACAGTGTGCCACAGTAGCTGACAGCTAGAGGCTGGGCTGACAGCCGTGGTCAGACTAATGAGATAATTGTCAAGACACCAACAGCTGCAGTAGTGCGCCTTGACTGCCCAGAAGATTTAGGTTGCATAGAACACGATCTGGGGAATGCTAGTATTCTTATTGACGCTTATACACATAAACTGTGGGGACACTGAGAAATAAGACAGAAACCCACCCATGAAGGAACTTAATCAAATAATGGAAATTTTTAAAAATAAGATTTATTTTTCAATTACCTATTTGTGGTTAAGTGTGTGTGTGTGTGTGTGTGTGTGTGTGTGTGTGTGTGTGTGTGTATGTATGTATGTATGTATGTATGTCTCTGTGTGTACATCTGTGTGCACACGTGTGTGCATGCGTGCATGTGCGTGCATACGTGTATAAGAGTACACAGTACTTGTGGAGGTCAGAAGATGGCACTGGATCTCTTGCAGCTTGAGTTTCAAGCAGTTGTAAACCACCCACTATGGATGTTAGGAATGGGGGGGGGCATTACAAAAGCAGTAAGCACTCATGGTATCTGAGCCATCTCTCCAGGCCAAAGTGGGAAACTTCAAATATTTTTTAACAACACTGAATCTGTGAGTCTATTTGGCAGCTAAATTTTATGAACTCAAAATATTACTTAAACATTTATAGTGAAGACTGATGCAAATAGAGACAACACTATAATCCTAAACGCAGGCAAGATTCAGAGACTATGCAGAAATAGAGTAAAACACATCGTTCGTGGCTGTTTGTATTAGGTACATTTCCAAATAACGCTTTTGTCATAGGAGGGCAAGTCAAGTATGTCATTAAGATTGAATCACCTACAAGAGAGAGAAGTAAGTAAGCAAGCCGGAGATCTTTCCAGAAGGGAATTAGGGAGAGAAAGTTAGGCTTTGAATAAAATAAATATAGACAATGAAAGCTGGAGATACAAGGCGTGCACACCAGGAAATGGGAAAGAACTGGGCTACCCTGGGTCTTTGCTCCTTGTTGTTGTTGTTGTTGTTGTTGTTGTTGTTGTTATTATTATTATTATTTAGTGATTTAATATGTGTTGGTGGTTTGCCTGTGTATATATCTGCACACCATGTACAAACACTGCCCAAATAGGCCAGAATAGGGCTTTGGATCTCTAGAACTGGAGTTACAGATGGTTGTGAGCCACCATGTAGATGCTGGGAATGAAACCTGAGTCCTCTGAAAGAGCTCTGAGAAATCTCTCCACCAGACACCCCATTTTAAAAGGGGGGAAATCATACCCAGGTGTGACCTGGACAGTGAGTAAGAAGCATCCTCCCACCCTTTAGACCACCAGGAAGTGAATATCTACCTGAGACTTTACTGGTTTAACCTTGCAGTCAGCAGGGTGTCTGTGCAGCCCAGGGCTCAGGCTGTGTTCAAGCTAAGAAGAAATAATAACGAGTTATATTTATTGTTCTCAGCTTGCCTTTTAGCTTTGTGTTCTGGAAGCCATAGCTTACAGGATTTACCTTTTAATTTTGTTGGCTTTGGGCCAGGAAAGAGTGGCTAATTTACTGTCACCAGTTTAGCCTTTAGCTTTGAGGCCCGTTTAATGTTCCCGTCTTTGGGTCATCTTTAACCTTACAAGTAGTTACAAGCAGCCTGTGATCTTTATCTCCCTCTGACAGGGCAGGGATGGTTTATTTTTAATCTAGTCATGCAAAGCCAGTTCTTAGAAATAAGTTACAAGAAGCTGGGGGGAGTTTTCCATTATATCTCTGGAAAAATAGCTTCCTCTTTAATGCTGTCTTTCCCTTTGATCTGCTTCTGTGTTACTGACCACTGATTGTGCCTTTGCCTCAGAGAAAGCTGAGACAGTGATATTCATATGCCTCACATGGTCCCTGGAAAGGAATGGCTTTCATCACACCCTTCCCTGCCTGGCATGGCCAAGTATCAGCCAGCCTCATAACGAAGGGAAAATCTTACCATGTGCATAGCACAAATGAACTTTGAAAGACTTGCACTAAATCCGAGGATACAGGGACAAAGCAATGGATACTGTTAGCCTGTTAGATGTGGTATTTAGAACAGGTGAGGCTGCAGAAGCAAAATCCAGAATCGTAACTGCTGGGCAGAGACAGTAAGTGTAGAATGCACTGTCTGTCCACACAAGCGGTGAAGAAGGTACTCAGGGCGTCTCTGACTTAGCAAGCAACAAAACAGCTTTGCCAGCAGACTACAATTTATATGTGTTTCACTCAGTTAAAAATAATTTAAGTAATAAAAGACTCTGAAATGCAGCAGACAGATGACCTAACCACCACAGGAAGTTACTGTGGACTACAGGAAGCTACATGAGAAAGACTCCCCAGTGCTGAAAAAGTAATTGTGATGTTGTGATACAGAGGAGAGTGGGAACATGACAAAACGCCTGGCAGAAATGGTGTCTCCAGTGTGTTCCTTGAGTCTTATTCTTTTCCACCATCTCCTTGAGGGCTGTGGCCAGATCAATAGGAAAGACTATTGGAAACTTGACTGCCTCCTCCCCAGTCCATCCGCAGTCCCTTGGTCAGTCTCCTGTTACAGGGATGCCCGGCCCCAACAACAGGGCAAGCTCAATCTCAGCAAAGCTCCTGCAGCCGGCCAGCATGCCTGAAAACTGATCTCTTTTGAGTGACTTTACCTGCGTGTGCTGCCTGGGTGGTGACCCTTCTAGCTTACCACGCCAGCTCTCATCTCGGGGAGGGTGACATCCAGACAATAAGAGCCACAATGACTTGTGACCCTTTCACTCCCTGGAGCCTTTTATATCTGCCCGTGTGGAAGACACTGAAGTCAGCTGAAACCCTTGAAGAGCTTCCGAGCCTCATAATGGATTAAGTGTTGTGCAGGAGGTTAGGACAGAGTTACTGCGGTTAATAAATAAAGGTAACAACAGCCACGGTCCTAATTTGCTCAATTCCATTGGATTTATCTAATAGGCCATTCACATCTTGTCTCCTAAGGGATTTATGGGGCTAATGGCTTAAGCATTATTCTTGTCACTGGGCACAAAGTACGGCCTAGAGCCTGAGGAGGCAGACTTGCATAAGGGAACGCTCTTGTTTTTAAAAAGAAATATATGTTCCTCTCAGGAGTTTGCATACAAGTATAAAAATTAAATCTAGAGTACTTTCATGAGCTGTAGATTTGTTTAAAGCAGCAGGCAAAATGTGTTATCATCTACAGAACACAGATTTATGTCATCGTTAAAAGCTCTCACTTCATAAAATATGCTACGTGTGTGTGTGTGTGTGTGTGTGTGTGTGTGTGTGTGTGTAGATGTGGCAATTTTTTAAACTTTCAGCTTTGATCGAGCATACTTTTTTATTTATTAAATTTGCTCCTTGATATTTTCATCCATAAAATAATATATTTTGATCATGCTGACCCCACCCCTTTTTCTCCTTAAGTCCTCACAGGTTCCTTTGCTGTCCATGTGGGATTTTTTTTGTTTGTTGGTTTGGTTTGGTTTGGTTTGGTTTGGTTTGGTTTGGTTTGGTTTGGTTTGGTTTGGTTTGTGACCTACTGGGTTTGACAAAACTGCCTGTGTAGCCATGTGGTTACTTATGGCAATTCTGCCTCCCAACCCTCTGCTCCCAGAAATAAGACTCTGACTCAAAATACATTTATAAACACCTTGACCATGTAGCTAGGCTCCACTCTGACTAGATCATAACTAAAGAGACCCATTTATTTTAACCTATATTATGCCACGTGACTGGTTACCTGTGCTCAGGCACCATGCGTCCATGTGTCTGTCTCCTCACTTCTTTTCCAGTTCCTCTCCCTACCTCCTTCTCTCCCAGAATTCTTTCTCCTCTTAATGTCCCACCTTCCATGTCTTGCTTAAGCCATTGGCCATAGGCTTTTTGATTGACAGGTAAGGCATCCATACAACACACAAGATGATCTCCCTAGTCAGAAGAACCTGTGGACTCACCAGTGGCATTCACTCTTCCCCCAGAATCCTTCAGTGGCCAGTAGCATAGCACTTCCTCATTTCTGTACAGCCAGTGGCATCAAGGCATAGCCAAGGGATTGGGCTTTTAGGTGGACTTCCATGCTATCTAATTTGTGGATCAGCATGCAGATAAAAGTAGAGAGTTAACAGGCTTGTTCTTCAGCTAGCAATGATCTCAGTTAGGAAGCTTGAGGCAGGTGCTAATTATCCTTTTGTGAATTATAATGGAAAGTTTGTCTTGTTTGGATTGAAGTCATTTGTGGTGATTGCAAAGAACTGACGGGTGTCAGCATCTCAGAGGACTGACTTGTTGATATTTCTCTTACACATTTCCAGGTTTGAAAACTCAAATCATTAGTATTTCGTGCCATGAGAACAGCACCAGGGACAGCCAATATGTTCCTTAGAATGGATGCCACCAGAGACCAGCAACATGGCCCTTAGAACAGATGCCACCAGGGATCAGCATTATGGTCCTTTCCAGCAGCATGGTCCTTAGAATGGATGTCACTAAGGGGTCCGCAACATGGCCCTGGGAATAGATGCCACCATAGACCAACATGACACTTAAAACAAAGGCTACCAGGGACTACCAACATGGCCTTTAAGACAGATGACACCAGGGACCACCAACATGGCCCTTAAAACAGATGCCACCAGGGACCAGCAACATGGTCCTTAGAACAGAGTAATGTGGCAGACACTGACACCAGAGAACTCACAACCTACATACTCTAGAGAAATGAAGATGGTGGCTTCTGTGGTGAGTGTCAGGTGGAGTGTGACGAAGCAATGGCTGAGATTATAGTCATGGGACTGAGAAGTCTGGATCTTACTCTGCCATTTACTCCCCTAACCCAGGGCTCCCACAAAAAATGATGTACCCAGGAACAACAGACTAAAGTCACGAGTCACACAAATTACCAGAGTTCTTCCTAATATTCTTAAGCACTGTTAGAGATTGGGAGAAAGCTGCAGGTCCACATATGTGGCCAGACAAAGATGGGCCTGAGACATGGGAGCCCCTGGCTTAGTTCTTTCTCTTGTTCTTCTAGGCAAAGCTTCAATCTTAGGCAGCCTGTCCTCTGTGAGATCCCAGCATATACACAGTGGGTTCTTGCTGTCCAGAAACCTTCATAGAGGATGTTTCTCCTTGCCCTGCTCCAATAACCATTCTGCTTTGCATCTGAATTGCTGGCCCTTTTCTAAGCCTTTTATCAGATAAAGGTGTGGACTAAGCTAATTGGTCATGTCTCATCTGTGTGTCCATGCCAAACAGGCCAGGTCTTATTTAGAGCTTCGTGGATCAGGAATAGTAGAGGAACAGTAAAAAGTACAGCAGTGGGAACAGGAGAGGCAGCTCAGTGGATAAAGTTCCTGATGACCTCAGTTTGTTCCCTCGGACCCACACAGTAGAAGAAGGAAACCGATTTCATCAGCTTTTCCTCTGATTTCCACATGTACATCATGGTACACACACACTCACACACATACATGCATGCACACACAGAGACACACATATGTGCATGTATGCACACACACATGCACACCTGTGTGCTCATTCACAGATGCACACAAATAAATAAGTAGATAAAAAAGCAAAACATTTTAAAAGCACAATAGTGAGTTGTCAAACAAGGAATGGGGAGATAAAGTTAGGAAACATGGCAAATCCACTGTACCCCGAAATTCAGATCTTTGAAACATGGAGGAGAGTGAGGGAACAGGGACAGAGAGCCATCTCAAGAACACAATACAGAGTGGGTAACAGTAGAACAGTAAGAGGCTCTTTCTTTCTCAGCTCTTGGGTCCAGCCTGTGTCACCATTTTGGTTCTGATACATTCACCACAGCTGCCTCATCACTTGCCCTTAACCTCCGAGAGACTCTGAGCCCATTGCAGAACCTGTTCCTAGCAAATCTTCAAGGACAGTTGGAGAATGGATTCTCAGGAGAGAGAAGCAAGATTTATCTGAACAATGTCCCAGGATGTTTGTGTTAAGGAAACACATCAAATGGTCAAGCAGACTGCCCAGTTTACAGGGCAGCATTCAATCTTGGAAGGAGACAGCCTCAAATTCTGGTTTCTCCAACCTTGGGAGAAATTCCCTTCTGCCATGTCCTGTGCTCTCATCTGTGAGGACCAGCCACCTGCATGTGAGCTGCCCAGAACACACAACCACCCTACTGGGTGTTGGTCCTTACTAGGCTTCTGTTGACAACTGCTCTGTTCAACCCTACCAGGCATCTGAGGAATCCAAGATGGTCCTTGAGAAACCTCTACTCCTCAGTGGTGAGATTGTACTGGGAAAGGAGAGTGACCATATAGCTGGGAAGAGGTATTGCCTGTCCCCACCTTGTCTCTCCATACCCCACCCCCACTATCTTCCTTTTCTTAGTGGAATCAGACTACAGAGTTGTCCACCTCCCAGCTCCTACTGCACCATATTGGAAGAGAGAATAAACACGAAGATATAATTCTAGTAAGACAATGTTGGCAGACTTAGGAATCTTTCCATTTGTATATGTATGTGTGTGTTACATATGTGTGCATGTGGCAGGTGTGCTTGCCCATACAGCACATGTGGAGGCCACAATTTGATGTTAGGGCTTTCCTGAAATTCTTTTGAACTTATGCTTGAGACAGGGTCTCTGCCTGAACTTTAAAGTCCCCATATCAGCTAGACTGACTGGCCAGCAAGCCGCTAGGATCCACCTGTCTCTGCAGTACTAGCACCAGGCATTTATATAAACCCTGGGAGTCTAAACTTAGATCCTTGTGTATTATGCAATAAGTACTTTACCTTTGATCCGAGAGACTTCCTAAATCTTACATTTCTAAAATCTCCCAGTGTTCTGTGTTCATTTTGCTTGCTTCTGCTGCTGAAAGGACATCTGCCCCCCCTCCCTGTAGCCTTTGTTTTCTCATCCCTGGGACCAATACCTGACAAGAAGAGTTTAGTTTGACTCACAGTTTGCAGGGGGCTCTGTCCATTATGGCAGAGAAGCCATGACAGTGAGAAGCTGTATGGTGGTGGGAGAATTCAGATACTTGTTCATATCTCAGTGGGTCAGAAAGAAAAGGGAACTGGGGCCAACCTATAACCCATAAGGCCCAATACCCAGCAACCCTCTTCTTCCATTGTAAGCCCACTTCCAGTGTGTCTTACAACTCTCTAAAACAGCGCCACCAGCTGGTAACTACATGTTCAGACACATAAGCCTATGGGGACATTTCATATCCAAACTATCATAATACCTTGAAAAATTCTCTTGCGTCTGGAGGATTCTTCTTCTGAACCTGTTTTCCCCCATCCTCTTTAAGCATGGGGGAAGAGATCATCTTAAAGTAAAGCAGACAATTTGATAAGATAGAGGAATCTGACTCCATGACAAAACAGCAGACCAGCAAGCCAGTTGGTGGACCAAGTTGGTTGGGCAGCATCTCTCATGCCTGAGGCTTATTGTTCTGCTGACAGTGACTCATTTGCCAATGCTAAGCTCACCCTCGCATCTCGGCCCCTGCAGCCACTTCCTGTATGCGTCACCCACAGACTCAGCCAGTCAATTCAGCCTCATAATTGTGGCCATTTTCCCCCCTGTTACCTTTGCATGATTCTACTGCCTTATTTTACTTTTGATTTTTATTCTAATTAATCTCATTCTCCTTCTGGATGAGTCAAATATCCAAAGTATAATTAATAGGAAAGGAGGCTTTGTTTATCCAGTCTCTGCTTGCTGAAGCTTCCGGAGGTGTCCGGAACCTCTGTAGATAAGTACTCATTACACTTTCCCAGGTGGAGGCACCCGAAGATATTTTAGGGGGATACGCCAAATATAGAAATGGGACAAAATGGTCTCAGCAGTGCCAAAAAGATAAAATTACAGAAATATAACAAAGCTTGGGGGGGTGAAGGGCAGTTAGGAGTGAATGAAAAACTTTCTGAAAGAGATGGACCCTCAGCTTCCATGGTTACTAAACAGGACGGATGTAGCGGCATCATAACAGATGTGTGGACTTACACACGTGTTTTGTACAAGCAAATGAAGGCCCAACTGTGAAAAACCCAAAAAGTAGACCCTGGGCACATCCTCAAGCCCTCTCAGAAACACTTCTGTAAAGCCTGATGCAGCAGTGACTTCACCATCAGAGGCAAAGCCACCGCAGGCAACAGAAAGGGGACATCATTGTGACCAGAATCCTAGCACCATATACAGACCCAGGGCTGACTGAACAGAGTGGTCCCATTCAAGATGCCCCACAGGCCTCTGTAGAGCATATATGCTGAGGAGTTAGAATGGCAAGACTGTCCTAGTCACTGAGCCCTGCATTAGAGAGGAAACAGATAGCCAGCTCTTTGCGTTTGCCACCACAGACCTGTCCTGAGAAGGAATAAACTACTTCTAAGGCCTACTGTATCCTAGAGACAGTTAACTTCAGTGACCAATGCGATCAGACTCAGTAACATTCAAGACGTTCATGAAACACACCTTTGGACGTATCTCTGAGGTCATTTCCAGAGAGGACTATCTGAGATATGGAGACCCACTTTACATGCAGGTGACAGAAAGCTAGAGTCTTGCACTTAGTAAAAGGGGGTAGGGCTTAGCTGAGTGTCAGCGTCACCACCTGACCTTCTTGGATGCGAGCAACCAGCCTCCCACTACAACTGTACCAGCTGAGCTACATGACTGTATCCCCTCTAACTGCAAGTACAAACAAGTCTTCATTCCCTTAAGTTGCTTCTTGACAGATGTTACATCCCAGCTATAGGAAAGAAATTAGAGTAACCATCAAGCAGACTCCTCACAAAAATTACACACAGGACAGAAGTCCACAGCACCTGGTGCCAGAGAGAGGACGCTGAAGGCTTTCTCTGCCAAAGCTTACAGCTCAGAGAGAAAAGCAGGAACTGATGGCTAGACCTGAGGCAGACATGTTGTGTCCTTAGATTTATGAAGATGGTAATCCCACTTGTAACCCAGCATGGAGAGGGTTGTACAGGGTGGGCTCTGAAATGTCAGCTCTGGAGTCATGTGTGGCTTTGGCTTGCAGTTCCTGGTGGAGAGCAGGGGAAAACATCAAGACAACATCCTTAGAAAAGCAGGTTGAAATCACAGTGAATACTGAGGAGTCAGGAGCCATATAGAGATGACAGGACTCAGTGGAGGGATCCCTCAGAGGAGCGATGAGTGGCATCTGCTTTGATTTGTTTTTTTTCAGAGCTCCGAGGAGAGAACACAGGCTTGAAGCAAAGGCTAAGAAAAAGAAAGGGTTCCTGAGACACAGTCAATTGTAGAAAGGGTTTATGTTCCCAAAAACTGTGGGTCAGCCTGTGGCCCACAGGGAGAGAGTAATGACAGAAACGGCTCCCTCTCCTCTGTGTCCCCAATTTCATTGTATGGCAGCATTATCATCTGCGCTGTGTTGACCTAGGAGAAATGCGACCCTTCCTGGTCCCCCAGGCTGCTATCACACACTAAGTGTTTCTTATGATGCTAGATCAGAGCTGAGGACCAAATGCCATCTGTTCTGGTCACCACGTTAGGCCTCCCTCGGGCCCTGTTGGTGGACTTGCAATAAAGAAGATCTATTCTAGAGGATCAATAGGAACACCCACGTCCCAGACTCCATTCACAGCCGGTTCAAGTCTGCCCTAGTCTAACTTCTGACTCTCTGATAAACACCTTGACTTTTGTCTGAACACCTCAACTTAATGGAGAAAGGGCTCATTTCTATCCACAATTCCAGGCTGTGGTCCGTAATTGTGGGGAGTTGAAACAGGGGCTTGAAAGATAGAGTGTGTTCACAGTAAAGAGCATAGAAAAATGAATGAACGCATACTCACTTGCCTGCTTCCTTGAGCTCAGCTCAAATTTTCTATTCCCATATAATTCAGGAACCCTGTGTTCAAACTACAAACGAATTCAAAATTTTTTTTATTCAACCCAACTTAAAAATGAATCTTTCTGCCACAGACATCTTCCATGTTTAGGGGAGGGGGTGCTATATTTATTCCAGAAAGACTTGACCTAGTTAGCATACAAAATAACTCTGACTACATTACCCAAGAACAAGGCAGCAATTCTCACAGAGCCAAGTCAGGCTTCAGTCGTGATACTCTTTTTGAAGTTCCGTGAGAGCCAGCGACAGACTGGCTGATATGTCTTTGGGAGAGACATACTGGCACCAAGCCTTTCATCTGGCCCGTGGAGTCTTCTTTTTGCCTGACTTGCTTGGTGGCTGCATCTGAGGGTCTCAGTTCAGAACGAAGAGGACATATGTAACATACGACTTCTTACGTGTTCTTCATCAAAGAACACTCAGTCTCTCAGTCCACAGTATTTTGTATTATTATTTCTACATCTTTATTTTTTAAAAAAAGCACAAAGTTAAATTTAGCACTTCAGTTATTTCCGAGTGCCTCTCTTGGTGAAGTTATGTGTAAGTCATGTTGTGGAACAAACTCCATGATGTTTCCATCTTGCAGAATTGAAACTCTGCCCGTTAAACTCCCTCTGCACAGCTTTGCAAACCATTTCAAACTTTCTGAGCTTCATGACTCCGGTGGCTCTGCAGAGATAGGGTCTTGCATTTGTGCTTTTGTGACTGGCTGACTTTACTGAACGTGATATGGCCGGTGTCCCCCACACAGTTGCATGCGTCAGAGCCTCCCTCGTGAGGCTGGATAACGTCACTGTGTGTCTACTCCTCCTCCTTTACCCGTTTTCCTGCTGATGAACCCCTCCCTCGGCTGTCACTGCTAGTACCACGATGAAGGCAGTTGGGTAATTACTTTCTTAAGATTCTTATTGAGGTCATACTGTAGGTTCAGTTTTAGGGATTTTGTTTTTTGCTTTGTGTTTGTTTTGTTTTTCTTAAGGAATACCCTACTGCGTCTGCATAGTAGCTGGGCAGCTTCACAGTGCTACCAAGAGGACACCAGGGCTCCAGTTTCACTATACCCTCACCAGCAATTACTATTTTTGTGGGTTTTAATTTTGCTTCTGTTTTACTGGTAGTCACCATTCTAATGGTTTGGGGGAGATTCTCTGCTGTGATTTTTATTTGAATTCCCTAATGATTGGCAGCACTGAGATCTTTAATGTGTGTTGGTCATTTGCATAACATCTCTGAAAAATTGGTTATTAAAATCCTTTGCCCATCATCTTTTAATTAAGCTAGCTTGTTGAGTTGTAGGAGTTAACTTATATATCCTGGAAATTAACTCATTACCTGACATGTGATTTCTCTTTTCTTTCTTGGATGCACTGGTGTGCCCTTAGATGTGCTGGGGTTGTGATGGAATCTAATTTGTCTATTTTAAGTTTTTATGGCGTGTGCAGGATCCTAGAAACACAGTCAGTGATGTCCTCCATCCTTGTTAAGTATCTTACAGACACCACGCTAATTAAGCACATACAACAGCTGGATTTTGACAGCGCTCTCAAGTGTAAGGCCAGCGCCTATGGTGAAACTGGTCCTCTGTGATTACTGATACGGACAGAACATGTCCTGGGTTGTGATCCACGTGACTCCACAGCATAGCACAGAGACGCCACCTCTCAGTGCTTACCGCAGCACTATCCCATGGCTCAGTTATGGAAGAACTTACCATTGTGCACAGAGACGCCACCTCTCAGTGCTTACTGCAGCACTATCCCATGGCTCAGTTATGGAAGAACTTACCATTGCTTACCTTGATGGTGAGCAGTAGAGAAATGGGTTAGGAGATATGGCAAATAAACACAATGAGGTCATCCGTGCTGTAGAGAAGATGCTGCAACCGTCCTGTCTGGTGGACCACTCTCCCTAGCTAAGTCCCTCCAATGGTCCCTTCCTCTAGCAAGACCTCTTGAACCTCCAAATGATACCAGCTCCCACCCCAGCTCCTACCCCACCTCTCACCCAGGTCCTACCCCAGCTCTCACCCCAGCTCCCACCCCAGCTCCCACCCCAGCTCCTATTCCAGCTCCCACCTCAGCTCCCACCCCAGCTCCCACTCCAGCTCCCACCCCAGCTCCCACTCCAGCTCTCACCCCAGCTCCCACCCCAGCTCCCACTCCAGCTCCCATCTCAGTTTCCATTCCAGCTCCCACCCTAGCTCCCACTCCAACTCCCACCCCAGCTCTCACTCCAACCACACTTGCTTCTCTGCTTTGTCAGTGACTCTCTTCTACTAACATAGCAGGTCGCAGTTCCACAAGAATGTTTTTACACCTGTTATATCCCTGGTCCTCATGTCTGCCATATGGTACATAGACAATCAGTAAATCATTAATTACTATTTATATTTAAAAGAATATTCTATGAGATATTTTATCCAATGAACTATACACAGATATTATCATATGATACCCTTTTAACTAATCACATAGGACTGTAAATCAATTACTTATAATGGTGGTTGGTGGTTGGTAGTTGGTGGTTGGTGGTTGGTGGTTGGTGGTTGGTGGTTGGTGGTTGG
>JANHMN010000011.1:73588208-73620405 GCA_030674055.1 Rhabdomys pumilio | reverse complement strand
TGTATATGTATATGTATATGTATATGTATATGTATATGTATATGTATATGTATATGTATATGTATATGTATATGTATATGTATATGTATATGTATATGTATATGTATGGTGTATGGTGTATGGTGTATGATGTATATGTATATGTATATGTATATGTATATGTATATGTATATGTATATGTATATGTATATGTATATGTATATGTATATGTATATGTATATGTATATAGTATAATTTATTAAATAGTAAATTAAATAATTATCTTGGAAAAGCAAATAATTCTCCATGATCTATAGATCATGTATCTGTAGAATACAATAGTCTTCTCCATACTGGCTCACTGCCTGAAGAGCTATATCTTAGGCGATGAATCAAAAATCAGTGATCTCCCCACCTAACTTGCCCTGTAGTTATGGAGGTGTCTTCCTTTGCTTCTGACTTCATTTAGACCTGTATCTCTCTGATCATCTTATAGCCTGTGATGGCTAGTATTAATTGTTGGCTTGACAGAATCTATAATCACCAGTGAGATTGACTTCCAAGTGTCTTAAGTTAATTCAAGTGAGAAGACCTGTCCACTGTGGGTGGCAGCATTCCCTAGGCAAACAATTCTAGCCTGTATTAAAAGTGGAGAGAATGAGCTGAGCAGGAGCATGCACCCTCCAAGGCTGTATTCTGGCTGTGCCGTGATGTCCCTGTCATGATGGACTGCAACCTGAGTTGAGATAAAATGAGATAAAATACAGCATTTCTCCTGTAACTTGCTTTTGTCAGGATGTTTCATCAAAGCAATAGAAGAGAAATTAAGACATGGTCCAAGGCTGGGTGAGAATGGAGTGAACCACCTTGCTGTCCACTGGTATCATTCTCATGAATGATAAATTCAGCATCTACAACAGGTGAAAGGTGTTATATTTGTTTGAAGAATTTTAGATTTACAAAGAAACAAACAAATAAACAAAAAGGATAGAAGATTGTCCTTGCTGAGTTTGGCTATTTAGAGGAGCTATGCCCTGGGGAGGGGTGAGTTTGAACCAGAGCAGGAGCCAGAATCATCTGTGTGACTTCTGCTACCTGTCATGGCAGTTCAAAAGGGAAGACGCTTCATTAGATTACATTTTCTATCAGCACTCTTTCCACTCTCTCGGTCACAGTGATTGCAGTCACTGGGGAGCTTTGAGGAACAGTAAAGTCACCCTCACAAGGGATGTATGTGCTTTTCAGGAACTAACACTTAAGCAACAAGGTCTCTGCCTTTATTTGAAACTGACAGACAGAATATGAGTTTGTCTTGTCAACCATTTCCATCCAGTTTGAAAAGCAAATGGAGAATAAGCAATGAAAAAACAACTATGGTGGGGTGTTAAAACATATCCAAGGTGCTGTAGATATAGCTCTAGACTGGAACGTCAGACAAGTACCCAAGGTGCTATAGCCAAAGCCCTAGACTAGAACACCAGGCCAGTACCCAAGGTGCTGTGTCACATAACCCTGGAATGGAACGCCAGGCTAAGAAGCAAATCTTGGTGGCTTTGTCCCAACAGCTAAAAATAGACACCACACTCACCAGCCCTTTGTCATTGGTTATACAAATGTGTAGATTATGGAGACTAAAAGGTGTTGTGAAGAAGTGTCTTCAGCAAGAGAATCAGGGAAAGGTAGGTTGAAAGGCCCTTGAGACCTCTACAAAGGGTAGCTTGCCACTGCTAAGATGTTCTAAGATGAAGTGGTTGTGTTAATATCTGTCGACATCCTGAGTTCATCAGGCAAAGACACACAGAGGAATCCTGTGGGCCTGTTTAGGCAGCCCACTCCCTGCTAAAACCTAATGGTGATGAAGTCTGAAGCCATGTTTAGTGTCTGACTGTTGACAACTGTCAAGCTTTGCCCTACTTCTTCCCTTTGTCCCTCACACATGTGCATCCTGAGAAGAATGCCTTATGCTCCCTCCATTGGTGACAGTGTGAGGGTCTCACTGAAAGCTGGCTCCCCTGGGCCACTGCCAGACTGTCCCTCATATCCTACCCCTACCCATTGGGATGGTCCCCTTTCCTTATCCACTCCAGACATCTCAGACCTGCAAAAGTCTACCCTGCAGTTCCCAGAATCTTCAAATGTGCAAGTGTTCCTCTATATACACCCTCCTGATGAGTGGAGTGTCATGAGATGCATGAGTTGATCTCTGAAGCCATGGTTATATGTATGGGCAAACTACATCCAGTCTAGGGAAACCACAAAGGCTGAAGCTCCTGGGGTCTTCAGAAAGACCAATCAATGAGATGGGAGACTATGCATGACCTCCCTAGGGAACACCCTCAGAGAACCAACCCTACACAAGTACACTTCAACATTCCTACCCTTTGCCCAGGACTGAAGGCATGATGGCAGCTTTCGGGGTCCCCCTTAGCACATTTTCTTTCCACTCTCTGTGTTTAGAGGGGTAATAACATTTCAGTACTTCTTTCACAGAGAAGAGACACTAACCAAACTCACCTCTAAAATGAGTTACTTCAAACCCTGCATCCTCCTGAGGTTATCACTCACAGATTATTGTGGGGTGTTTATGAGGTACAGTACACTTTCCAATAAGCTATCTCTCTAGCTCTCACGGATTGACAGAAGCCATCTAAGACGGGCTACGGCAAGCAAGTGAGTTTCCTGGAGATGGCTCTCCATTTTGTGTGGCTGCCACGGGTGCACTCTGGAGAGGCACAGCCCCAGAGACTTCATCCCAGGACTGCTTCTCACTGTTGATATGTATTTCCTACAATGATTACATAGCCTAATGATTTCTGGTCACCAGCCCACCCTATTGGGCAAATTTCCTACGAATCAACCTGAAGATAACCTTTCATGAATTAATGATGTTGAATGAATTAATGATTTATAGAATTCAAATAATTTTAGGAACAAAGTTTAAGGAGATGGTTTTAATTGTTTTTGCCAAGAAGAAGAGATAATAAAGTTAGAATCAAGAATAGAGTGTGTCCCCACCTCACAGAATGGTAAGTAAAGGTTGCATGAGAAGGGGGCCAGTGGGGAATGGATGAGCATGAGGGGGATGAGGAATAGCTCGTGGAAATGACTAAACTTCATTATATAAATGTATAAACTGTCAAACAATTAAAAATGGAAAAAGAGTGTGCTACTAGGCTTAGATAATAGAGAAAGTTAAAATGTGTGGGATATTCAAAATAAGCCAGGCTGCATAATAAGGAATACAACGAGCTTTCATAAATTGCACAAAGAAGAGAAATAGGCTCTCTGCAAAAGAGAGGTCTCCCAGAGTCCTCTGCTGCCCGACTTGAGTGCGCCATTTCTACGAGGACCCTTATGAGGCTTTCCAAGGAAAGAGAAAAAAGAGAGGAATCTTAATACTCGGTATAGTTGCTGTCCTGGTGTGAGTGAGAAACGTCCCCAGTGGGCTCACATATTTGGATAGCTGGTCCCACTTTCTCATGCTGTTTGGAGAGTGGCTATGGAACCTTTAGGAGGTAAAGTCTTGCTAAAAGAAATGGGTGGGGTTTTAAGGTTTTAGACCCCACTTCCTGTTCCCTGTGTGTTATTGAAAACTGACCATCCACCTTCTTGGTCCTGCTACCATGCCTGCCTAGCACCATGTCCTCCCCACCAGGTGCCAGTGAATGGCTTTGGCATCCATGTGGTGGGTAAACTGAGGCAGGCAGCCCTGGGGGTCAGTGTTTAGAGCCGCTGACCAGGGTGGATCCAGATACCATCAGGGGCTGCTGCTAAGGGCAGCCAGCCATTAGAGAAGTTACTCAACAGACTGTTTTTCTGAGGGAACAAAGCTTAATTTACTGAGGCTGGCACTCTCTGTGGCCAGTGAAAAACTATGAACTCTTTTAACTCCTTGGGGCTGGCGAAAAAGAGAAGGAAAATTGACACATGCACACATACACTGAATGGATGAAACAAAAGACAGAGTCCAACAACTTCATACACACAAATATATATATATATATACACACAGACACACACACACCACACACAGACACACACACACACACACACACACACACACACACACACACATGCCTACAGACCTACAGACAGACAGATACACATTCACATATAGAATGGTTAGAGCAAAGCTCCAACAAACAGGCTCCAAGTATTCTACAAGTACATACATATGTACATACGTATACAGTACACACATACACACGTACATATGTACATACGTACATACGTACATACATACATATAGACACATGATTGGAGGATGGGAGGAACAATGGTCCAGCCACACCACACCGTACTTTATTCTTTCTCCCCTAGTTTAATCTTCCCAGCAAAATCTTTCGAGAAATATACAATAACAATGTGATTATGTTTTAATTCTCTTCTAGTGAATGACTGTGAAGAAAACAATGTGTTTTCCAATGCCTATACAAGAAATAACATTATATGGTACAGGTGAAAAAAAAACAAGTTATTCTCAAAACCTCATGCACATTTATAATCAAGCAACTTTTTATAAATTAACAAAATGTAAGCAAGCAAGGTAGTTTTCTCAGCCAGTTTCTGTTACTGGCAGGCAGCATCTTGCAGTTACAAAGAAAGGAGTGATTATTTTACTATTTATCTTTAAGAGTAATCTTGGAAGAATCTTGAAAGAATCACAAATCTAAACTTTTCTGCAGAAATCAGTCATATCTGCCTTAAATCCTCAAAATACACATCTACTCATCAGCAATTCTTAATAAATCATATCAGGAAGCTGAGGGCAAAAGTGGGTATAAGAAATCAATCGTCACCAGTCCAGCCTCAGTGAGAGTCACGTCAGCCAGTGCTGCCATTGTTCTTGTTCCCTGACTGTAAGGTCCTAGCTCGACTCTTAAGACTGTGTTCTTCTGAACTTTAGATTGCTCCCTAAGATTTTCTACATCAGAGCCAGTAGTAAAAACATCTCAACCCAGCTTCACTAACAACTTTATCTTTCCAAATGTTTCTAAGGGTGGTAGTTACCATTGACAATCTACGTCTCTAAGTTCTTTCCCAAGGTGGAGATAGGATCATTAATCTGCTCCAGCAGCAATGCCTGAAAGAGATCAAACACTATTATTGTGAGTGCCAGAGATACTGTCCAGTGAGGAACTGGAAGCCCCCTTAGAGTTTTCATGTACTTCTTAGATAAAGAGGCATGTGAGGGCAGCAAGCAGAGCAGAACCCCATAACAGCAGAAACTTCTCAGAACACAGAGTCTTCGGGGACGTGCCACACTGAGGCTCACCCATGTGGCTGTGGTAACCTGTGGGCTGCAGTCCATGAGTTCTAAAGGCATTTGACGTTCCTCCCACATGGCCTTCAGCAGTGTGTCCTTCCTACCATGTCCTTTCCCTGTTTCTTCAACAGCTATAGCATTGGTCAGGCATGAGTAAATGAGAGTGGGGTTATTAGAAATTTGTCTTAAGCAGTGCCTATGGGTACAGATTGGAGAGCTAGAGGAGAAGGTGGCATGGGTCAGTCCCAGTACAGAATCCCCATTCTGAGGGATGCTGACAGAAACCCAGTTCAAGACCGAATTCTGTAGAGCCCTTGGGGAGCACTTGGGGAGCCCTTGGGTACTTGAGTACAAGTTCCAGCATCCATAAGCTGAAGAAACTGAACTCCAGTGTAGGGCAGTGTAGGGCTGGAGGGAGAGAGAAAGTCTGAGGTGGATCACGAAGCTTTCTCCTTCTGCTCTAAAGTCTTAGACCCACTGGGCAGTGCCCAAGATATGTGGGTCTTCCCCAGTCAGTCTGCTGGCTCTCGCACAAAGCTTTCCTAGAAATACCCTTGGGGACACATCCAGAACTCTATCCTTCTTTTCAAAGCCTCTCAGTCCAATCACAATGACACTCAACACTAGCTATTACACCTGCTCTGAGAAATGATCAATTATCTAAAAGCAAGCCTCAGTCCAAATAAGACTGCAGAGTTCAGTGACAAACACCTGTGTAGCTGGGACCATAAGGGTCCTATATAGCATTGTGTGGGAAAGGTCATCAGTCTGTAGCTGTAGAAAACTTTAAAAGTTAGGGTCTTATAGGGGAGTCTTCTGGTCCTGGGGCCCCAAGGAAGAAATGATGTCCCAGCCATGAGGTGAACACTTGCTCCACTAAGGGTAACCTTTCATGAGGTGTTGTCATGGTGATTTGCTACCATGAGGCATTGTCATAGTGATCTGCATCCATGTGGTATTGTCATGGTGATCTGCAACCATGAGGTGTTGTCATGGTAATCTGCATCCATGTGGTGTTGTCATGGTGATCTGCAACCATGAGGTGTTGTCATGGTGATCTGCAACCATGAGGTGTTGTCATGGTTATTTGCTACCATGAGATATTGTCATGGCCAAAGGCCATAAAGCCAATATGTTGGAATCCTCAATCCTTATCCAAATCAATGTGCTCTCTGAGTAAGTTGATTATCTCAGGTGGTAGCTACAGAAATAAGAACATGACTAACCATAACAAAACAGCATAGGCTTCCTGGCCTGGACTGTTGCCATGGTAACATGAGAAGGTGACATTAGGGGACTGTGGATCAGGAATGCAGAGGAAGCTTTGTGAACCTTTTGGAAAACCTAAAATCATCCCAGTTTTTAGTTTAATTCTGTTTTATTTGCTGATGAGCCTAACGCAATATGAAAGCTAATAACAAAGAATAAATCTGTAAATCCATACCAATGCACTCACATTTCTTAATATCTACCAACAAAATCTAATATCTGAACAGAATTTAATTTTCAGGAGGTGAGCACTCAGAAGCCTGCTGCTCCCAAGAACCCTCCCTGCTATCTCTCCCATCTTTATTACTTGCCTGGTTTGAGGCTTTCTGCAACAAACCTGCATTATTGTATAAGAAAATAATGGTGCTTATGTTATCAAAATCATAGGTGACAGACTGCCTCGACATTATGCAGAACAGATAGTACCCTTCAGAGTATAATATTTTATATCTGAGAATCATGTGTTATGGTAAAAATCCATTTTAGATTTAGTTGAGATTTTTTTTCTAAGCCTTCTGTGGAGAAACATGTGCTCAACACTATCTTACCCCATCACCAGCTGATATGAGAGATCTTGGCTTGTTATAGAAAGTTCCACGTCACACACGCAGCTCTCAGTTTCCCTAGCGCACAGGGAGTCTTCTCCCTGATGTCCTGCCCCTCAGGGCCTCGCATCTGTGTGCACTCTGTTGCCTTCATGCAAGAATTCTCCACCCCTCAGTGAGAAGGCCAGTCTTTTCCCCAGGGGGAAGGCTGGCGACTTCTCAACTGGAAGCATAAGACAATCACAGTGAAGAATAAACATATAAACTAGCTATAATAAAGAGTAAGAAAGATAAGAAAGAGTGGATTTTGTTCCTGAGTAATGTTTTCAGAGTGTCTCTGAATTGTTTCCTCAAAGTATGGCACCGATGATAAGTCAGTACCCCAGTAATGCTTGCCCCAAAGATCTTCAGTTACAGTCTTCCATATACTGCAAATGAAGAAACTGAGGCACAGTGAGACTATAGAGTTGTAGAGGGAAGAGATTGGAAAAGAGACAGCCATGGATTTAAGAAGATTCTGACTTACGGAACTTGTAGAACATAAAGATCCTCCCTCCCTCCCTCCCTCCCTCCCTCCCTCCCTCCCTCCCTCTCTCTCTCTCTCCCTCTCTCGCTCACTCTCCCTTCTACCTCTCTCCCTCCCTCCCTCTCCCCTCTCTGCTTGCTAGTGTGTCTGTGTACATGTGCACATGCATACCTTGCCTGCACATTTTGTGCTTGTGCATGTGGAGCCTGGCGTCAAATGCCAGGCATCATTTCTCGGGTGACACCCACCTCTTTTAAGACGGGGGGGGGGGGGGGGGGGGGCCCCCCCAACCGGGGGGCGCGCGGGGGGGGGGGGGGGGGGGGGGTGGTCTCTCACTAAACTGGAGCTTGCCAAGGGCCTGAGGGTAGTTAGCTAGTGAACACCAAGGATCCTCCTGGCTCCACTTCCCCATCCCTGGAATTACTAGAGCATGTGAGCCAGCTTTTTATGTGCATTCTGGGGAATGAGCCCAGGTCCTCTTTCCTGCACAACAGACACTTTATAGACTGAAGCATCTCCAAGAAAGCCCCAAGATCATTTCTAATACCCTAGTACCTGACAGGGGATACATATTTTACTCCCAGACAATTAAAATGCTATCTAAATCTGAGGAACGTTTCCATTCATTGAGGTTATCACATGGCCATCATATTTACTTTTGGGAGGAGAGCTGGTGGTTAGTTCCAAGCCCACTGAACACCCCTGAGGTGAATGAGCCGCTCCTTCGCTCCTTTGGAGTCCCACAATACTGAAGCTAATGTCTGTTTAAAGACAGAAAGCCCCTCCCCGTTCTGTATGTGGACAGGAAGCAGCAGCTGGTCCCTCCCAGCTCCCTCTCCATGGGGATTCCATGCACTGCTCAACTCTTCTCTAGGCAATCTGTCAGGAGCTATGCTTATTATCCAGTCCAGAGCAAGCCAGCGGGCCTTGTGGCACTTACCCTTCCATAGGAGGCCAATTGTTTATGATCTGGAACAAAACTGTTCATTTCACTTTCATGATGAATCAAACGGTAGAAGGGTTTTTCCCTCTGTATTAGAGAAGGGAATTTGCTGTCTCCCGCTCTCCAGAGCCCCACCTCCCTTAGCATCCCTGTGTTAAATTGGCCTGAGGCAATTGGCCTGGGAATTGTCTCCGTGCTCCCTCAGCACAAGAGTCTCCTGTTACTGCTCCACTGTGTGCCCCTCTCTTCCTCTGCAGCCTGCAGTAACATTTGGGTCTCTATGGCCAGACGGTGTGTTCCTGGGGTGTCTTGAGGTCTTGCCTCAGGCTCTTAGTAAGACCTTGTCCTGCTTTAACTCCTGTTGTCTGCCTGTCCTGACATCCATACTTGGATCTCCATCTTCCTGAGACAAGGACTGGCCTCACCTCCTGTATACTTTTCAGGGTGTGTGTGCACTGCCCCCACCTCTTATTCCCCTGCCTCAGTCACTGCAGCCAATCCTGGGGTTAGGATGAAGGTAGCCCCTCCTACCTGTATTACTGTGTTAGCAGGATTCTCTAAAGGAAGGGAACTGATAGAAGGAACCCTAATAGAAGGGAGTCAGGAGGGAAACAACGCTGCTGCCTCTCCTCATACAGAACTGTGACGGCGTATGTACATACATATATGTATGTATGTATGTATGTATGTATGTATATGTGTGTATATATACATGTATGTATAAATGAATATGTATGCAACGTATATGTGTGTATATGCATATAATGTATATGTATGTAAATATATATGCATGTATGTATATAATGTATATTATACATATACATGTATATGTACATGTATAATGTATATGTATGTGTGTATGCATGTATAAATGTATATATATTGTATATGTTTATATATGTATATATATGTATATATACATATATGTATATACATACATATATGCATGTATAAATGTATGTGTATATAATGTATATGTGTGTATATATGCATATATGTTTATAATGTTATGTATGTGTGTATACATGTAGAAATGTATATATATATAATATATGTGTAAATATATGTGTGAATGTATATGCATATAATATGTATGTATATTATGTATATGTATATATGATGTATATGTCCATGGTGTATGTATGTTTATATGTAAAAGAGGTTTATTAGAGTGGCTTCCAGGCTATAGTCTAGCTACTCAACAATGACTGTCTATCCACAGAAGGTCCAAGGAACCAGTAGTTCTTAAATCTATGAAGCTGGATGTCTCAGCTGGTCTTCAGTATCTGCCAGAATTCTGAAAAAGTGGGCTTCAATGCCCACAGTGAAAGAATGGACTTGCTAGCAAGGGCAAGCAGGCTAAGAGCTAGCTGCCTTCTTGCATATCCTTATTTAGGCTGTTGGAGCAGAAGGTGTGGCCCAGATTAAAGTTGGATCTTCCCACCTCAAAAAATCCAGATTAAAAGTGAGTCATCTCTTTTCAAATGATTTAATTAAGAAAGAAATGCCTCGGGCTGGAGAGATGATTCAGTGATTAAGAGCAGTGCTCTTCCAGAGGTCCTGAGTTCAATTCCCAGCAGCCACATGGTGGCTCACAACCATATGTAATGGGATCCAATGCCCTTTTATGGTGTGCCTGAAGACAGTAACAATGTACTCACATAAAATAAATAAATTTTAAAGAGAGAGAGAAAGAGAGAGAGAGAGAGAGAGAGAGAGAGAGAGAGAGAGAGCTCACAGAAGTGCCCAGCGACTTGGGTTTTAGTTAAATCCAGATGGAGTCAAGTTGGCAACCAGGAATAGCCACCACAGCACCCCAGTTCTGACTCAGAAGCTGCTCTTAGCTTTCCCATCATGATGCACACTGAGGAACTTCTCTCTTCCTCCACCTGCAGCGCCCCTTGCCAATATCCTTGCTCTCCTCCTGACAGTCTTGACCAGGAGTCTCCTAGAGCAGGCCTCCTATCTTCAGAACAATTGTTAAAGTGTGCACTCAGAGCTGCAGAAATGGCTCAGTCCAGTAAAGCAATCACGAGGACCTGAGTTTGGACCACCAAAGTCCACACGAAAAAGCCAAGCACAGTGGTGCTTCTGTAACCCCAGGACCGAGCACCCCTGGGACTTCTCTGTCAGCTACTCTAGCCAACTGTTTAGTTCCAGATTCAGTGAGAAACCCTGTCTCAAAAACAAGATGGAGAAGCAGTTGAGGAAGACACCTGACATAAACCCAAAACACATTAAACACTGAAAATACATGAAGTGATTAATTAAGTCCGCAATTCAGTGGGCTTAGGACATCCACAGAGCTGAGCAATAGCCAACATAGTAGCTTTAGAACATTCTACCCCTCCCCCCGAAATGCCCAGCCCTGTGTTAGTTACCTCTGTAGCCCAGCAACCAAATGTTACATGGAAACAACTTAAAGAGTGTTCATGATTTCAGAGGTTTCGGTTCATCAGGGTAGCCAGAAGGAAATACCAGTACAGTGTTAACTTTTTCTTTCCCACTTTCTGTTCTGTTGAGAAGGTTCTACCCACCTTCAAGGTAGGTCTTCCCTCCTGAGTCAATCCTGTGTGGAAACAATCTCACAGACACACCCAGTGGTATGTACCTTGCCCAACTTGTAGGTCATTCTAAATCTAGTCAACTTGACAGTAAACATTAGCCAGTATAGCCCAACCTTATCTTTGTTGTTGATTCTCGGTGTGTCTGGGTTTGTGGTAAGATAGGGTCTCACTATGTAGCCCTGCCTGACCTGGAACTTACCAGGCTAGCCTCAAATCACCACCTCTGCCTCCTAAGTGCTGGGATCAAAGTCCTTTGCTACCACAAAGGGCCCTCACTTCATCTCTACTCCGAGTTACGGACTCAACCCAGCAACAAGGTCTGAACACTCTGCTGCCTCCAGACTTTGATGTTCACCCTGGCCTCTTCCCTCAGAGTCTGCACAGCCCCCACACGTCAACACCATTTGCCAGATGAAAGTTTGTCAGAGGATACTTCCCTGTGCACCCCAGGTAGCTGAAACCCCTGACCAGGGAGCTCCTCATACTGCTTTGTGTTGTCTCTGACGTGGTTCCTCCTGACAACACACTTTGAATCTGAAATCTCTTCCTTTCCTGCCTTTCCAAACTGCCCAGGAGATGACTAGGTAACATCCACCATGTCGTCACCATGGACAGTGAGCTCAGGGTGTTTAGTACTAGCCATTCTCCTGAAAATCAAGGCACACATTTCCTAAAGCAAGTGTGTATGTTCCATTACATACCTTAGAAGCTTGATTCTAAATATATCCATTTTGTATTTTTTTTCTCTTTATTTTCAACAGAATGCACTTTCGAGACATCCAAAGGTAATTATAACAGCCTCCCCGCCCAGATAGTTGAGGAGTAAGGAAATGAGCATATGAAACAGAAGAGGCGACTCTAATATCCACTCAGCTACAGGAGGGAAAGACAGCATCACATATTTGCCCAATCCTGAGCCAGTTATAAAAGCAAATATAAGTGGCTTTCTACTTGGGTTTGGAATCACATTTATTCCCCGGATTGATGTGGGATTTTCCCTTCCATTATTTGGGAACCAAACTGATAAGGTAATTTAATCCCCTCAAGTTACTAGTTACTTACAATACTTACTGCCATTACTCTCAATAAACCCAGCTCTTCGTTTATGGACTGAGAGGTTGATTGACAGCTACAGTCCTTTGACTACGGCACCTGCACTTCCTTTTGTTGTCTGTGACCCATCTCTCCTCTCAGCTTTCTTTGATCATCGTGATGTTATTTTCTCAGACTCATTCTTGTTCTCTTCCCCGCACCTCAGCATCTCCTCTTCCCTCCAACAACCCCTCTTCCTCAGGAGACATTGTCTGAGACAGCACTTCCACAGCTGTCATCCAAGACACCAAGATGTTATAATTCCTGGCTAGGTTGTTGTAGTGGTCTCCTGGCCACCCCTGCCATTGTGAATAAAAAAGAAACTGTCTCTGTTCTCTTACAAAGCTGCTGGGATGATTCTTTTAAAGCCTGAGTCCTTCCATGGCAGCCCAAGTCTACAGCCTTCAGCTCATTCAGACAAACACTGTACATTTCCAGCACTGCACATCTGGATCCTTAGTTTTGTGAACCCTGGACTATCTCAAGACTGTTGCACTTGATAGCCCTCTGTCTCGACTATTCCTCCAGGTAACGGCCATCTCTGATCTCTCCTTCCTATCATCCATCATCAACATCTACCTTTCTAGGGAGGCCTTCTCCAACCACCACGTTAAAGATGGCAGTCGGGTGAGCACTGTCATCTAATGGAGTCTATGTTCTATCTATGTGGTTCATGGTTTTACCTATGTCCTCACTGTGCTGTGAGCTAAGTAAATTTCCTTCTTTCCTCCCTTCCTTCCTTCCTTCCTTCCTTCCTTCCTCCTTCCCTCCTTCCTCCTTCCTTCCTTCCTCCTTCCTTCCTTCCTTCCTCCTTCCTTCCTTTGTCCTTCCTTCCTTCCCTCCCTCCCTCCTTCCCTCTCTCTCCCTTTCTTCCTCTCTCTCTCTCTTTCTCTCTTTCTTGTTTGTTTTTGTTTTGTTTCAGTGCTGAAATCAAGCCCAGCACCTTCAGCTTTTTCTATATATGAATCTACAACTGAGCTACAATCCCGATTTCTCAGTAAAGCTGGGACCTATTATCTGTTTTGTTCTTTATGTCCCAGTGCTAACAACTGTACATCCTTGTTACTTACTGAATGGATAAGTTAAATGACGTATAAGCAAGTTGCCTGCCCACATGAGTGACACTGTAACAGTCCCTGGAAACCTCCATAGGAGGATGAGTCTCCATCTTGTGTCTTGGGTGTCCACCTAGGAGCAGGAAACTGGATTATGTGGGTATCTTTTTGAAGATCTGGTAGATTGATGTTGTCTTCATGTCTTTCTATCTTGCTGTTATAAAATACCCTGACACGAACAACTTACTGAGAGAAAGAGTACTTTCTCTCCATCCAGTTCATCACGGTGGGAGAATCAAGACTTGAGCAGGCAGTCACATTAGATCCTGTCAGAAAGAAGAGAGCAATAAACAGGAAGTAGGTCTGGGTCACAAAGGCAGTGCTCCACATCCTAAGGAGGCTCTACTACCTAAAGGCTTCACAACCCTCCTGAACAGCACTACTAAAGGTGGAGACAAAGTGTACAATGGAAGAGTGGTTGAGAATAATTCCCAATACCCACCTCTTGCCTCTACATGCATGTGAACACATGTGTATGTGTACCTAAGTCCTTGTGCGCCTGCGCGAGTGTGTGTGTGTGTGTGTGTGTGTGTGTGCGTGCGCGCGCACACACGCGCGCGCGTACATATACATATAAACAAATGCATACATATACACGAAAAGTAGGAATAATTTTAGAATCTTCTCAAGTAAATGAAGTCCATCTTATCCTGTTTCCCCTTCAGTGCCCACCAAGTCCAGTACCAACTCCACATGGATATAAAGGGACTCCCTATGTATAAACTACACCTGTGTCAGCATGGGACTCCCTATGTATAAGCTACACCTGTGTGAGCATGGTACAGAACTATGTGGAGACCTACACAGCTCTCAGAAAATGATGTGTGTAAATGGAAGGGAGGTGGAAGCAGGGTCACTTCACTTGGCTTGTAACCATTCTGCTGGCTTCAGTGCAGTTGTATCTAGATGCTTCCAAGTGTTCATCCACCTTGGTGCTTCAAAAGGCAAGCTCACCCCTTCATGCCTTTAAATACACAAACATGGGACCCAGAGACATTCAGTTATCTATTTAATGTCCTAAAGCACCTTTCTTTGTGAGGCTACCACACAGTTTTTACCTCTTCCTCCTTTAAGCTCAGAAACTCAGGTCATAGTAATTAAAAAAAATTAAATAGCCCTTTTATCCCTTTGAGACATCCTCCTTGGCCTTCAAAGGCTGTCTCTTTTCTCTTTGTACTATAACATGTTGCCTTCTGGTCTGCAGCCTGCTCATCAGACTCATGGAGTGAACTCAATAAATATGGTAAGCACATGAAAGCTTCTAGGCAGGTGGTGAAGCAGGAGTCCTGTGTGAACTCACACATTTCTCATGACAGGTGGGCACAACAGCTCTCGTGATCATGACAGTAATCCCAACCCTTGGCAGACCAAGTGAAACAGCTGTCATTAGGATTCGTTTCTCTCCTTCAGTGCCCTTCAAACTTACTCTCCTTCCCTACTGGATGCACCTTCCAATTTTGTCTCTTGGGAACTCATATTGTACTTGGGTCCTTGAATTAGCCATCTGCCAGATGATGAACATTTTAAATTTTTCTGTCAGATGTAAGTGCTCCTGAAAGCCTATTAACATGGGTACTTGCTCTCAGACTGAGCAAAGAGATGATAGCGGTTTCCACAGAGCAGACTGTGCTTTTGCACCCTAGAAACTGGCTGGCAGCCATATTGTTTGCCAGTCTGTCAGTAGAGTGCTCCTATACAGTGATCCTGTGTCACAAGGTCAAAGAAGGGAATTCATCCAAAGTTGGGGAGGTCAAGTAGTCAGGTGTCAGCATCAGCCCCCAGTGATGGGCAAGTTTCCAGATAGAATGCATGTTCAGGTGACCACATCCTATCTCATGTGACACCAAGACTGTGTCCTGCTGGGAAATTATGACTTCAGACATCTTATAAAAAAATGAGAAAAGTCACTTATCTCTATCACTTCTCTGGAGGGAATTTATGATAAGAGCCATATTTCAAACCACAGCTCTGTCTCTCCCAGACCAGGCTACCATGGCACTGTTACCTTAGGAGAGGTTTTTGAGCTACATCAGAGGCTGACTAAGCAATCCACCAAGTGTTCCCAAGCTGGTAGTTTGGCAGCCTCTGAGGCCACTTAGAACTGATGCAGTGCATCTTGGGAAGGAGGCTTCCTTCAGTCTACAAACTGCAAGTCTCTATTTCTCTTAGTTGCTTGCTCAGTCTGCTAAGAAATTGCCTATATTGTGTTCGGCTTTAATAGCAAGTTGTCCTGATGCTAGAACATTCTCCCCAGAAAACCCTGAGAGGAAGTGACAAGGGAACATGTAGGCTCTGCCCTTCAGTGTTGGCTTATCAGAGGATGGGGTGTTTAGTCCCTGGATGATGGCCTCACTACGTCAGACTTGAGGTTTGTACCCTATACAAGGCAAAACTCATAAACTGTGATAAAATGTAGCTGTACTCATGTGGATCTCTCTGCTCCCAAGCAGAAGACATCTTTGGTGGCTAATCATTAGTTATTGGCTTCATATATGTTTAAAAGAACAGTAGAATTTACCCTTTTGTCAATGAAGAGTTAGTTAATGAAAAATAAACACATGATAGCATAGAATCAGTTGTTTTCCCTTGAATAATTGACTACAGATTTATAAAACACAATTGGGAAGACCTTTGGATCACAATAGTAACAGAACTTAAAATAGTCACCAATGAGAAATATGTAAATAAATATGTGTAATTTTCCCTTGTTGGTTTTGACAAAACACTGGACAAGAAAACCCTTAGGGAGAAAGGGCTTTATTTCCATTTATGGCTTGAAGGGCTATAGATCATTGTAGTGGGAAAGCATGGTAGTGGGCATGTAAGAAAGCCCAACATCCAGTCTAGTCAGGAGATGCTGGTGGTCAATCTGCTTCCTGCTTTTTATCCAGCCTGGGTTCCCAGCCCTTGAGTTGTCCTGACATAATCAGGTATAATCTTCCAAGGAGCTTCTCACCTCGGTGATTCTACACCTACCAAGGTGATGATACTAACCACTGTAATATAAAGAAGGACTGTGCAGAGCCCTATGGGGAAATACTTAAAACTTCACGGAATAATATAATATGGACTTTCATACTCCTGAGTGGGAAGACTCACTATGACAGAGATGTCCGTTCTCTAAATTACATGTCTCACCCAAAAAAGTCCTTTTTTAGAGATAAAAATATTTATGTTATAGAATTTTAAATGCCCTATGCTAAGAGACCTTTTTCAAAGGTGTTCTTTAACAATTTTGTAAGCATGCATACAGTGTTTTGTCACGTCCGCTCCCACCACCCTCTTCTCTTCCTGAGGAGTCTCCTCCTGGTTTGCTAACTATGTGGAGTTTAATTACTGTGGTTTGCGATTCTGAAACAGAACTGGATCAATAACAAACCATCTTGGAAAATGATTGTTATAAAAAATGAGTGACAGAGCCTATCAGATATTGAGAATATTAGTAAAGTAACAGCGCACTCAGTGGAGAGAAAAATGGAGCCAAGTAGGTCCTGTAGAGCCGTCCTGAACATGAGAATGAGAACCCGTATATTATAAAAGAAGGCTGCAAAATTCATCACAAAAAGAAAAATAGTAATTTTTGGAGGAGAGTGGAATAACTAATTAAATATTTAGAGAGGAAAAAATAAGAGTCCAACTTCACATTGCTCTCTAAAGCAAATTCCTAGTGGATTAAAAAAATGTCAATAATGAAAAACCTTCATAAAATTTTTTTTGATCTAGAGATGAGGAAGCAAACTTCTGAGCCTGAGACATAATGAAGGAAAAAGTCATAAAAATTGAGATATCCATACATCAAAAAATATGAAAAAATGTTAAAGGACAAAATGAGACAGGGAATGCATCAGAAATATCACAGATAAAATGTTCAGAGTAGGAAAATATAAAATATTCACAACCCAATAAAAACGGGCAAGAATCATGCCCAATTAGCCTGAAATATTCAGCCTTGCTCAAATCAAGATATTACCTCTTATCCATCAAATTAAATTTTCTTCCACTGATAATTTCCACTCTTTCATTCCTGCGAAGAGATTCTTCTTCATGCAGAAGCTTTGAACTCACACAAGTTCTCTAATCAAGCAGCTGAGCGCGTGACTCCGTGGCAGTAGAGAGGTTCCTGTGGGAGGGAAGCACTGAGTTCTCTGGAAGAGTTAAAGGTGACCCATCATGGATTGATGAGTAGACCATTTAAGCTGAACCCACCTGAGGAACTGTAACTGATATGAGAGCCATTTGCTCCATCTTCCACCTGTGACACACTCTGAAGATTCTTCTAGAAGGTTCATCCCTCGTTACCAAGCTGGGAAACAGCTTTTGTCACCAGATATGATCACTAGGATTGTATTAACCTGAATAAAAAAATTCACTGAGGTAGCTATTATTGTCTATTGTGTGTCACGCCCCCTGTGTGTTAATATCTTTTAATGATGTTTTTAAAATGTACTGTTTAAGTTCTGAGTGCCATTCACAAATTTCCTGCAGTTGTTTTGCTAAAATGTATAAGCAACTTGTGGTGTTCCCTTCTTCAGACCTCAACTCTTGTGAAGATTCCCTTACACGTGCAAATATGCTACAACCTCTGAGCTTGTCTCTTACTAACCAGCTGTGTATGAACTTGGCTCCTAGGTCGAGATGCACACACAAAGTAAAGGATGTCACACAGAACTTCGCAGCCCATCCCCTTCCATCCCAGGGACCACTGGCAATGACTCAGCAGCATCTGTGTGCCCATTAAAAGGTCAGATTATTTCAATATCTAGGTTGTTGTGAAAGACTCAGAAGAGAGCCACTGCACTGAGCCCATCCCCACTCCACCCACCACAGTGAGCTCAACTCCCCCCACTTCCCCCACCAAATGAACCCACACCCACTACAATGAGAACCCTCACTGGGAGGAAGCCTACATACACCTGAACCTTCTACGACCGAGGGCTGAGATCTGCTTTAGATTAACTTTCAAGGTTAAAGGCTGGATGACAGTCCCTGCAGCTGTCTTTCCATCTCTCCCATTCTTCCTCCTAATTATCTTTCCTAGTTCTTTCCAGACAGACATCATCCTGCAGGCTAGTTCCTCTACAAGTCCATGGCTCCATGCCCACCCCACAGGCTTCCGGCAGGCAGTGGATGGTAGGAGTTACTTCTACAACCTGAACAGGCTCCAGCCTCCTGGCCCAACCATCTGTCCCTTCTGTCAAGGTGGTGGAAGTCGCCGGGACGCCTTGGCTTGCCAGACCCCCTTTGAGATGCATGTGCTTTGCTTACACTAACATAATATATAATGTGTGATCATCATGCTGGGTAATTTAGAAATGATTTTAAGGAAAGGAAACTCATTTTGTTTTAGGATTTGTCGTCGGAACCATCTTAAAAGCAGTAGCAAAAGAAACCACTGCTCTTCTTTCAGGATCAAAAAGAAACGGAGCAACTCAGAGTGTCCAGGCTGCAGGGGCCACACTGAGGTTGCATGGGCTGGGTTTTTGTTGCCGTGATGAAGCACCATGACCAAAAAAAAACAACTTGTGGAGGAAATTGTTCATTTGGCTTATTCTTCAGTATCACTGTTGGTCGCCAAAGGAAGTCAGGACAGGAACTTAAACAGGAGGCAGGACCTGATGCAGAGGCCATGGAGGGTGCTGCTTACTGGCTTGCTTCCCATGGCTTGCTCAGCCTGCTTTCTTACAGAACCCAAGACCACCAGCCCAGGGATGACATCACCCACAATCACTAATTAGGAAAATACCTTACAGACCTGCCTACAACCCTATCTACTGTAGACTGTCTCTCAATTAAGATTCCTTCCTCTCAGATAATTTTAGCTCGTATCAAGAAGACCATCCAGCACATGGCAGAGAGAAGAGTGCTGTGGGCTAGCTCTGCCTCTGGTCTACAGTGAAGGCATCACAGGACAGCCTGCCTCCAGTCTAGTGAGGCTCACGGTGCTCTTCCACATATGGGTCTCAGACCTCCATGTCCCTGTTCCGATGAGTGCAGGGTTAAAGCCTGAAGCCTTTGTTGCCATCTGATGTCATCTCTATTGTGTTTTAAGAGCTCCTACCACATCCGTGGTGTTAATAGACATTTCTCCCTTTGTTCAATTTGAAAGCATGTTGAATGGATAGGAAGCAGCATGCTCGGATTCAAGAAACACTATTTGTTTGGATGGGATACTTATAGTTATGATAAAGAATATACAAAGGGCTTTGCTCATCCCAGGAAAACTGGAGAATAGAATGAATTTAATAAATATTATTTCCATCCCAAACTTCATCATGAATGTTATCTAAGCTGGAGTTGGCAGGCATCTTACGTAAAGGATGAGACAGAAGTGCTTTAGGACTTTTGGATCATGCACTTGTTATAACAATAACTCAACTCTTTTCTGCAGCAGGAAGGGAGCCAGAGATGGCTCACTAAACAAAGATTTAGCATCCAGAGCAGGGGGAGCAAGACACACTCACGTGTGGCTGAACTAGAGCCAAAGCCAGAGAGATTAATAGAGAATAAGAGTTCCCACCAGAGAGTAAGTAGGGAACACTCAAGAAACATCTGCTCTTCTTAGCTGAATAATTAATTTGCTCTCACACAATAAGAAAGAATTTGTTCTCGATAGGCTATGTGAGAAATACAGCTTGTACATATTGCCTATATTTCATAATGAGGATGAAACTTTAGACATGTTAAGTACCAGAGGGATTCTCAAGAACATTCAATGTGAACGGCATTAGGTGTAGGGAAGATACCTATGACTTTACCTGGAGAGACAAGATCAAGTCCACTCACCCCAGACAGAGCACCAACAACAGACCAAAAGAACAATCGCACCACAGTAGACTTGGTGAAACAATGGGTTTATAGATTTACTTACAGAGCAAGGGTAACAGATGACTTACAGAAGCACGGATGACTACATCACTCAAAAGACTACCCTAGTGTGAGGAACCATTCACTAAGACATATCTGGACCTCCATGCCTGACAATGGGTGCTTCAGAGTCTGTTCTCCAGGAATCCTTACTACTTGTATAATCTTAGGGAGGAGTATTTAATTTTGTAATTTTCAGGAACTTCCTAACCCTTGGAAGTTTTGTTGACTCCTTGAGTCTTAAGAGACCCCCTCCAGGAGGAAGTTGTTTTAATTTGGAGGAAATAGCTACACAACTTTGGATCTGAATATCTACAGAGTTTATGTTCTCCTTTGTAACTTTTCCTCAGACAACACAGAAAGCAATTATTTAAAATCATCCATTTGTTACCAAGCAGGAAAGCATAAAGTACAACAGAGTGGAGGAGAGTTGGTACAATACAGCTGTCTATGTGGTAGCAACCACACCAGGAAGCTTGAAGTAATTTTTATGGGTGACTCAAAATAGATAAATGTTGAGCACCTTTAATGCAGTTCTCAGAGACAGCCAAAAGTGTGGAGTGTGAAAATAATGGAAGGGGTCCAAACACATATCAAAGAAATCATCTCTACTCAATTCTTAGTTTTGAGGAACACAAACAATTCTAGTGATACTAATTAGATATCAACATTTTAAACGCTCCGCTAAGACATTTTCTAAATATTAGAAACAGAGATATGTGATGATGACCAGACAGACATAATAGAAAGCATTGCAGTACATTTTGCTGAAGAAAAGTCATTATTCAAATGATGAAGCAGTGTCACTGCTCATATGTGGAGACATGGCATGAATACACAGAGCCCCACTGGGAGACTGGGAGTCAGGGACTAGATCTAATCTCTGTGTGCCTTAGCTTGACACTCACTAGCATGACTCCTCTATCAGCACACTGCTCAGGGCATCTGAATAAATGCACCCATGGACAGCTGTGAGTAAATATTTCACCATGTAATACTGTTGGTACCAGCTTGAGATGAGAAACAGTTGTGGCCATAGCAACGGAAAGTGTGTCTAGACATGGAGAGGTCAACAAGAGGTCAGCTTAAAGGAGAGGAGATGGGGATAAGAGACGGCTGCACTGAAGTCCCCAAGACTAGCTACCTATGGGAAGACACTCAGGAAACAAGACAGACAAATACAAGGTACCGTGAGTAAACCACATATTAAGTTATAAAAGGAGAAATCAGTCCTCCACAAAAGCTTGTTTGCTTCTCAGTCACTCAAGATATGACTGGGACATTGTTTTCAAACTGAACAATGACAGAAAAATAAGCTGGTGAGATATATATATATATATATATATATATATATATATATATATATGTATATATATATGTATATATATATATGTATGTGTGTGTGTATGTATATATATGTATATATATATGAGAGAGAGAGACAGAGAGACAGAGAGACAGAGAGATGGTATAGTACTTCAAAGAAAGAATAAAACCACTCATATTCCATATTCCTTCCCATGAAATATCTTGACATGTATAAATGATACCTGGTAGCAGGGGTACACTTCTGGTCACCACTGAAAGATGTGGGCTATAGAAGGATAGGACCACTGAGAGATGGGGGCCACTGAGAGATGGGGGCCACTGAGAGATGAGGGCCACTGATACACAGGAACACCCAGACTCCCAGCACCTGTGGTGTAATGACTCTACTTGGTGAGCTATTTCACCTTGACAAAGAGACATGTATCATAGACACAGTAATGACACTTTAATTGCCTGCTTAATCTTGGGTTAGTGAACTGAGATAGCAGAACTCAGTTGTCATGAGAGGATATGTAGTGTTAGCCTGGTCTTGCAAACCCAGTGCCCCAAAAATCTCTCACCAGCCTGGATATTTTCAGAAGACTGAGTTGCTACACTTACCATCAATATTCATTTTATTCCTCATATAATTTTAGCATAATAAAAATTAAATTGGAATGGGTAATAAAATTTTGCATTATTTTACTATGGAAAAACGTAATATATTTCTAAAACTTTCTGGAACTATAGCTTTCACTGAAAGACCATATCTGTCACTATTAGTGGGAATAATTAGTAACCAAGTGTTGATTGGCTCCATGTTTTAGTTAAGGTTTCTATTGCTGTGAACAGACACCATGACCAACTCTTATAAGGGACAACATTTGATTGAGGATAGCTTACAGGTTCAGACCATTATCATGGTGGGAAGCATGGCAGCACCCAGACAGACATGCTAGAGAAGGAGCTGAGAGGTCTACATCTTCATCTGAAGGCTGCTAGGAGAAGACTGGCATGGCAGTTAGGAGAGTCTCCAAGCCCAGTGACACACTTCCTCCAGCAATGTCACACCTACTCCAGCAAGGCCACACCCACTCCAGCAAGACCACACCCACTTCAGCAATGCCACACCTACTCCAGCAAGGCCACACCCACTCCAGCAATGCCACACCTACTCCAGCAAGACCACACCCACTCCAGCAATGCCACACCTACTTCATCAAGGCCACACCTACTCCATCAAGGCCACACCTACTCTATCAAGGCCACATCTAATAGTGTCATACTCTGGGCCAAGCATATTCAAACCACCACACTGCATATGGCTATACTTCAGCCCTGGTCCTTTTCTGGCCAATCTTGGACCAAGATGGAGGCTAAAACCTATAATCCCTACATTTTCTTAGTTAGAAGTGAGTTTATAACACATTGGTTCTGGCCAGTGAGCTATAAAAAAAATTTAAACATCATCTCTAGAAAGTACTTTCCCTCTATAGTCAAAGATCTAGAGAAAGAGAGACCTTGCCCTACTTTTCAATTTTAAGTAGTCATATTTACTAATTTTACCCTAACTCTGAAAACAGTGTAGTTAAAGTCATCTACGGTAGCTACAGCAAACTCTCAAAGCTCTATTTACAAAGAACAGAAGAAGTCTACTTAGCTCATGGTCCTAGAGATTGCAGGTTCATAGTCTGAACCCCAGCATCTTCCTACATCACAGCAGAGGGTGTCACACAGTGAGACCAGAACACAGACACTAGCTCACATCTTTCTTCCTCTTCATGGACAGCACTGGTCCCATCATGACTCCCCACTCTTCTGACCTTGTCTCCCCCTCATTATCTCTCAAAGACAACCCTCTAAAATCCATCAACATGTGGGTGTGCAGATAAAGTTTCATGTGCACCTCGGAGAGAATGCTCAAACCATGCATGGCACAGAGTTTGTGTAAGACTGATTTCCCATTAAATAATGGCTTATGGTGAAGAATGTGCCTAACCCGTTTCCATTGCCCTGGAGCTTACACAAGAGACAGCACAGTAATAGCCAATGAGAGTTTTTCTTACACAGGTGGCCTGACACTCCCTAGGCAAGAGACAAAATAATAAGTGATTTTATACTATTTCTAAAAGGGGGTGAGACATCTACCCATCTAAAAGCATCCTCCCTTGGTCCTGAAATTATATAAAAGCATTCTCCTCATTTCTGAAATTACACACACACACACACACACACACACACACACACACACACCTGGAAACCCAGGTAACCTATGTAACTCCATGAAACTGGGGATGGGGAGGGAGAGGGGGACTCCTCGCTGTATTTCTCATTGTAAAACATAATCATGTGACACATACTGCTACCATACATACATCATGTGTACATAACAATAATGTATAGGATATACATAACAATGATATATAGGACAGTTGTCCCATGAAATTATATCACCCAATAACATTATCTGTGTAAGTATATTTCCTGATGTTTACATGACAAATGGTCCGATGACAGGCTTCACAGAACATTCCTGTTGCTAAGCAACATATACTCTAAGATAACTTTCCCAGATGTCCTACATCTCAGGGGCTGAACCAGGGATCCCATTCTGCTGTAATTGTTTGGCCCTTTGGAAGAGATGAGAGAAATTCACTTCCTCTTGAACTATATAGGCTGGAAGCTACGGTGTGGATTTCCTACAGTGTGGATTTCATGAAAGGTCTTAGGCTTTTTCTAATACCACTGAGAAAGCCCAGGGAGCCCTATTGTCCACATCTACCTTCTGATAATAAGACATAGTCATTTTAGGAAATGATTTTTGTGGTGGAGCAATTATCTGGCCCCCATAAGGAGCAAGACTCCTATAACCCCAAGGGTGACAGGGGAGAAAGACATGAAACACCAGTATCCTGAGCATCCCTGAACCATTGAACTGCCTATTTAAACCCTACTGAGACAGTAAATGCCCTGACTTATTGAAATCCCATTAGGTTAGATATATGCCAGCCACAGTGAAAGCCACACTGGTTCCTACAAAATCACACAAGAAGGTCTCTCATATTCCTTCCTCACTTTCATTCCTCTTTCTTTTCTCCATTCTGCCCCTTCACTTCTTTCTTTCTTTTCTCTTACTTTCTTTTGTTCATGAAGCATCCATAAGATGCATCACTAAAAGTGAGTCTCCTAGAATTACAGTGACTCTTTTTTAAAGAGAACCCTAAGTCTTGGCATCCAAAGGTTAGAAGTCAGGGAGTCAAGAATTGGATACTTGGAAGATTTGTACCCTTTTATATCACAGGAAAAGTGGAAGAAAAACGAAAGATCCATGTAGCCAGGAACAAATTTGAAATTGGCTCTCAGATCCTGGCAAACCATTTCATCCTTTAGACATCCCTTGTGCCCACCCTCACACCTCCTAGTCCACCCTCAGACCTCTCGGTCCACCCTCACATTCCATCTCTCCGAGCCCGTGCCGCTGTCCATGGTACCAGGTTTCACAATGGGAGTTCGTACCCTGCTCACGTGCAGTGTGGGACTGTAGCATTCATCTCTTCCGTTTTCTGAAAACATGATCCCTCCTATAGTGATGAACCCAAGGAAGACAAATGATGATACTTTCTACAAGTCTGCTCTAAGTCATTGCCCAAAGCCTGACCTTTCCATCAGAAGCTGAGGACTTGCAGCAGCAAACTCACCAGAGAAACAATCATGGCAGCTGTTGATCAAGCAAAGCTAAAGTCTGTTACCAAATGCAGGGAGAGGAGCACACTTGGCTGGGGTCTACGGTCCTTGCACCATGTGTCTAACTCTTTCTTGCTCTCTGTCTACAGAATACCATAGACTGGGGAATCTTGATCCATAGACATTTATCTTCTCATAATTCTGCAGGCTGAGAGATCCAGGAGCAAAGTAACTGTTCATTTGATCTCATTTAACTTTCCTTCTTTAAAACTTCCAGGCTTTGCTCTGTTGGTGGCTCTAGTTACTATAACTAAATACCACAGCGCAGCTACTTTACAGATTAGAAATTGTTTAAATCATAGTTATCAGGGATGGCAACTCCAAGAGCACAAACATAGCATCTGTGAGGCCTTGAGCTGCAGTGTAGGATGGAGGAGGGCCTGTGTCATGTGGTGGGAAGTGTTAACTTTCAGCTTCACAGAATGTGGAATCACCTGAGAGTTGAGCCACTGGGTAAACTTGCGGGGAATTATCTCAATTGTATCACTTGATGGAACATCCGTCTTAATTGTGGGAAGATACCATTCCTTGGGAAGAGTATTCTGTATTGCATAAGAGGAAAGGGGAGCTGAGATGCACCCTCTCTCCTGTGGTTCTTGGCCTCTTTGCCATAGTTGAGATGTGACCAGTTCCTCAGGTTCCAGACACTGTGGTTCCCTTGCAATGACAGATAGTAACTTTGAACTGTGAGCTGAAATCAGACATTTCTGCCTCAAGTTGCTTTTTCAGAACATTTTATCACAACAGGGAAAAAAAACAAGACAGAAATTGATACTGTGAGGTAGGGCCATTGTAGTGATAAAGCTGACTGTGCAGTTTATAAATCTTTGAACTGTTTTGTGGCTGGAATATGAAAGAGTTTTCAAGCCATTGTCCCTTTATGACAAATTCCTAGATAAAAGAAAAAGTTGGGATTGAATGCATTTTACCTTATAACATGGTCATAAACCTATGCAGACAAGGCGTAGATTATGGATTAAGTGATGTGTTTGGTTGTCAAGTTGACAGGGAGTGGAGCTGTGTTTGTTAATGTTAATAACCAGCTTGACAGGATCTGGACTCACATGGGAGATGGGGCTCAGAGTCTGTCTGTGGTGTGGGGGAGGGGCTACCTTAATGATGTTCTTTTATTTGAGAACACGCGTCTTAGTTTACGTGTGGACCATTCCCCACGCAGTGGATCCTGGACTGTATGAGTGAAGAAAGGGAGCTGAGGTGCCTGGACAGACAGATATCTGTTTCTCTCTGCCTCTTTTCTCTGTTTAGAGTATGACCAGCTGTCTCACGCTTCTACAGCTGTGATTTGCCCCACAGTAATGGCTCTAGCCTTGTGCGATGAGCCAAAATCTATTTTTTTCTTTCTTAGGTTGCTTTTGTCAGAGCATTCAGTCACAGCTACAATTTTTTAAAAAGCTAAGATACACGGTGAAAGCAGAGAAAGAAAGGTAGTGGGTAGTTCAAATCTCTTTTCCTTTTCTTATAAAGCCACCAATGCCAGCATGTGAGCCTCCCTCATTACTCAGCTAACACTAATGATAGTTTAGTCATAACTCCCCAAGGTCCCACCTCCAAATACCATCAACACATGAATCCAGGGATTAAATGTATAGATCAAACTTTTGAGGAGCACATTCAGATGAAACCATCCCATTTCCAAATGCAGCAACACTCGGGTGTAAGGATTCACTAGATTTTGGAGGAGAGAAAATATCATGTCTCACTACAGAGCATTCCTTCCTCACTGTTCAGTTTCTGGCCATTTCTCACAGCACCTTTAATTCTCTGTGTAACTTTGTGCAAGTGCTAGGACATGTATTGGCCCTGTCTGGGTTCTGGCTCTGAAGTTCATCCCTTGCAAGAGTCTATCCATCATGATGGCAGGAAGCTTGTCCTTGCTTCCACAGAGGGCATTACCCTATCTCAGAAATGTCTGAAGGAAAAGGCAAACTCTGTGATTCCTCTGTCTCCTTGGGTCTTTGAGGAACTCAGGAGAAGTTGTTCCACCTCTGTTCATCTCAGCTCTGGGGAATGGCCATACACCACTCATGACCCCATCTCCAGGGAACCAACTAGGGCTCTGAAGACAATTGTGTCACCATCTCTCTCAACATTTCCAGGGGTTCTTCTGCCCTCTGGGTTGATCTTGATTATACTGGTTCTGAGCTCAGTCCATTATCATCAAGGCAGGAGCATGGCAGCATCCAGGCAGGCATGGTGCAGGAGGAGCTGAGAGTTCTACATCTTTATCTGAAGGCTACTAACAGAATACTGACTTCCAGGCAGCTAGGATGAGGGTCTCAAAGCCCAGGCCCACAGTGACACATCTACTACAACAAAGCCATACCTTCCAACAGGGCCACATTTAATAGTGCCGCTCCCTGGGCTGGGCATATAAAAACCATCACAGATGTGAATATGAGCTGACTTCTGTCTATATCTGTTAAAGTCTCCAGAGCTCTGAATTTGATTGTATCTTGATAGTCTTTATAGAGGTAACTTGGGTAAGGAAGGTGGTAATGGTGGGTCCTCATCCACTCTAATTTATGTCCTTATAGGAGTAGAGTGAGACAAAGACATAAAGAAGAAGAGACCATGCAAGAACACAGAAATAAGGCAATCATCTCCACAGTCAAGAAGGCTGTAGGACGTCAACTCTAATGCCACCCAGTCCCAGACTTTAAGCCTCCAGAACCTCAGGAAAATTAGTTTTGGTTTAAAAAGGTACCAAGTCTTTGAAATCTCAAACTAGAAGCTTGTAATATATATAATATATAATATATTATATATTATATAAAAGCTTATATATATTATATTATATTACAAGCTTCATGTATGTATGTATGTATGTATGTATGTATGTATGTATGTATATCAACAGGCTTCCCAAAAGATGCTTAGAACAATAGTAAAGTGAGTTTTGAATAGCATAGGCTTTGGCACATTCATGAGTTTATTAAACATGTTTACTGTCTAATTATTTCCCTAGAAATGATTTTTGAACAAGAATAATAACACACATCCTATAAGTACACATACATATTGTATGTATAATTCTGAGTTAGTGAAGACTTTCTATGTTATATTTTCACATTAGGATTAGTGATGGGGAACTGGCAAGGATGCTGCCGTTGGAAACCAGAGACCAAGGGTGAAAGGACAGGCTTAGAGTCTGCCCAGGCAGAGTCTTACAACAAAGAAGCATTCTGTATTATTTCTTCCAGAATCCTTGTTCCTGCCAAAGGCAGCCTGGAAGGCAGCCTGGAGCAAGTGACTCACCCTATAAACAAGCACAAGGCTAGAGACCGCCCAGGTTCCTGCCTGAGGGGCTTTGCCAGGAGGCAGAGAAGATATTGCCTCTAAACAAAATGCAAAATGCTCATTACAGGGGGTGGGGATGAGCTATCTACACACACAAACTGGAGGGCAATGACCTAGAAATATTACCCAGCAAACATCCTGCTATGGGGCAGGAAGTCATAAGCTAAGCAAATTTGGTTTATACTTTATAGTGTGTCTTATACCTGGAAATGGATCTCTGGAGGCTGTTCTGATACAGAGAATTTGCACGTTGTAAGACTGAAACAGATCCAGTGGCCTCTGTGTGATTTAAAGGAGTTTAATTCATAACCACTAAGTTACAGAACTAACCGAGGTTTGCAGTGACTGAGGAACAAGGAAAACATTATGTCTATTCGCTCACTACAGTATTTTATCCAGTTGTAAAGATGAACAAAACTATTATCTGCAGGAAAGTCCATGACACCGGAGATTATCATATCAGACTAATTAAGCCTGTCTCAGAAAGAAAAATATTGGGTATATTCTTCTTGTTTTTAGTTCCTGAATTTTATATAGCTATGTAAAATCATTTATAGTACCATATACATACACATTTATATACATATATGTGTATATATGTATATATATATATACACACACACACATATATATATATATATATATATGCTCAAAGTGCATTATAAACTTGTGTCAAATATCCTCATGAAACAGTTCTATGCACAATGAACACATGTCAGTTCTTCAAGAAAAGCTTCTCATTGCAAAGAGAAAATGTTCATGGTATCTGTAGACCCAGGGAAGTGGTCATCCTCACAGTCAGAGTGGTGACAATGTGGATATCTCAGGCAAACCTGGAGGTGGCATCTTTCAGAAAACAGTCTGCTGCAGGCACGAGGCAATGACCAAATTTATTTTTAAATAATGGTCCTCTTTAAATACACTTGAACACTCTGAACACTGTTACAGTCTTTATCTTTATGTTTTTGGGAAGCAACCTTGAGAAGATAAACTATTTAAAGATTAATTTCTTTAAGTGTCTGTCTGCATGTGTGTGTGCACCATGTGTGTGTACCACTGGCAGAGACTGGAAGAGGGAGATGGGTTCCCTGGTCCTGGAGATACAGAAAGTCATCAAATGCCATGTGAAATGATAAAAACAGAACCCAGATCTTCTGCAAGAGCAGTGAATGCTCTTAGTCACTGAGTTTCTCAGCAGCCTCCATAAACCACTGTTTTAATACAGATCTCTTAGCTGTCTACTAGTGCCTAGCAAGTTGTCACCAACTTCATGATTCCAATAACATGCATAATTAGCTTTTCAGTTTCTGTGGGTTGTGCTTTCCCATGAGGCCCAGCTAGGTTCTCTTCTCAGGGTGTCCTTGGGATGACATAGAGATCGTAGTTGGGCTGTGTTCTCATTTGGAGATTTGGAAAGGATCTATTTCCACATTCATACAGTCTTAGAAGGTGAGGCTGAACATGAAAACGTATTGTCAGTTAACTGGGTCTGCATGTTGGTATACCAACATTGACTGTAAATGTTTTTATTTCCTCAGATGATGGAATAAGATGAGCACTGTACACAAGCTGTGCAAATACACAGCTTGGGCATTTCCTTCTTTGTTTTAACTATTCCTAGGCCTAGGCCTAGAAGCTTCCAGCCTCCATACAATCTAATCTTCCAAGCTGACTGATTCAATCAAGCTCCTCTTGGCTTCTGACTGAATTGTTCTGCCTGGCCTTATACTAACTTTGACAACTTAAAAAAAAAAAAAAGCAGCCACTTTCAAACATGGCTACTTCCTTCTACAAACTAACCTTACCTTCTCTGTTAGGGATTAAAGATGTGTACTAAGGATGTGTCTGTATTCCAACCAGATCATACTGTAATCCAGGGCATGTCTGCTTTCCTGCAGAATCGTATTTTTGGATGTGATCCCTTGCCAGAGCAGCCATGTTGGGAATTAAAATTTCTCTACAATTGACTTTGTATACCAAATCAATGCCATTTTCTGTCTCACATGATCTCTATTTTAGCCTCAGAAATGCCATCTTCTTGCCCATTTGAAGGCCAAGTCATCTCTGAGGACAAGACTTCCCAGAGTTCTGGTTGTCACCTAAGTCACCTGTGTCCTCTCCAAGGTCAAGAGCCTTGGAGAACACTTACCTCAGTGTTCTATGGTTAAGTATAACAGGCAGAGATGTGCCAGGAACCTGCCTTTTATATCACAAGGCATTGCACCAGTTAACAGGATAAAACATCATGAATGCAGCACCTTTATGACTCCCTGGAAAGAGAAGTGGATTCTTTTGTGTATTTTAACTTTGAGTCAGCTAATATCCATGGAAACTCTTCTGACTTCTACATACATAGGTCATTCTATGTAGTCTTTTATTAATTCAGTTGTTTTCATGTAGAATTTGAGTAACTGTCTCTCCAGGTAAGTTCCTTTAAGAGGATATTTTTCTTGAATATAGAGCAATTTGTTACAGAAAACACAATAACACACTTGTAATGGTTATAGCTATTATTTTTTAAATGTGTTTTACTATAGTATTTCTTTTCTTTAAAGTTATTTTTTTAATTTATGTGCATGTGTATGCACCTGTGTGTGTGTTCATGTGCGTGGGTGCAGGGGTGGAGTGAATGAGCTGAGCCCAGAAGATGGTGTGAGACATCCCGGAGCTGGAATTACCAGCAGTTGTGAGCCTCCCCATGTGGGTACTAGATCTGAATTCCAGCCTTCTCCAAGACAGCAAATGCTCTTAACAATGGAGCCTTCTCTCCAGACCTGTTATTATATTTCATGTGTGGTTTGTTATGTCACCTTCCCAGTTTACAGAAGTAAATATTACTTACTTTTATGTGCATAGGAAAAAATAGAGGCTTTGAAATTTCAGAATTGGCCATGGTACACAGACAGGAGGCATGGAAGTGAAATCTGGACATGTCACCCAAAAATGGTCCAATGCAGTAATAAAAGAAAGTGGGTTCTCCTCACTGGCCCCACAGGAGACATGCGTGGCTGTGGCTCTGAGGCTGCCGCACTAATCTCCACATTTATTATTGACAAAGGAGAAAGAGTGAGCGAGCACACCGGCTACATCACAGTTCACTCTTTCCCCCTCTCGGCAATCAACCTCAAACATTGTTTCAGATCAATATTTATGGATCATTTGTTTTCTTTTTTGTTCTGTTCTTTGCACTTTAGGGTTGAATCATGTTACATGTGGCATGGGACCTGGAACAAGCGCCAACTACCCCCAGCATTTGACTCAATTGTCTGCTCTGTTATTGAGTCCTTCTTTTTCACAGAAGCTCTCAGCTTTGAGTCTCATCTCATTAGGCTCTGGCACTAACCCTGTACTTCAGTCTCGGTGTCTCTCTCAGGTCTACTTTAGAAAGTTCGGTCACCAGCTTTATGTACTGTGTCATAACACAGGCACAAAGTAGTAAAACCCAGAGACCAAAACCAAAGCTGATGAAGCCCAAGCTCAAACAGTCTGTGCTCATTAGGAGTAATGAAAAATGTCTGGTTAATTAGCTATGCCTTGCTCACAGGTAACCCCAGCTGGTCACTATTACTGACGAACCAGCCCTTCACCTTTTGGGGATGACTTAATTCACAACTTCCTAACCCCACAGAGGATACGGGAGTTTTCTAATAAAAAAAAAAAA
>JANHMN010000011.1:73556399-73588198 GCA_030674055.1 Rhabdomys pumilio | reverse complement strand
CCTGTGTTGGTTAACCTGTGTTGGTTAACCTGTATTGGTTAACCTGTATTGGTTAAGGAAATTGAATTGTAGCTTAATCCTCTCTCCAAAGAGAACATCAAGCCAAGGCTACTTCACTTGTGAATGCTGCCAGACTTGTAAGAAATACAGACCAGTTCTGGGCAAGCCCCTCTAGAAAGTTGGCGGGGGGTGGGGGTGAGGGGAGAATTAAGCCAGGTGATGTCACCCTGACATATAGCAGAAAATTGTTAACCAGTGTCTACCATAGCAAAAGCTATTTCCACTTTTAAAATCTTACCATTTTTAAATTTGTGTGTGGGGGGCTTACATGCATGCCACAACACATCTGTCAGAGGAGAACTTGTGGTAATTAGTTCTTTCTTTTCAGCATTTGTGTCCCAGGGACCAAACTTGGGTCACTGGGCTTGACAACAAGCACCTTTACCCACTGAAATTTCTCTGTATCTCACTTAAAAAGTAAAGCTCGGGGCTGGAGAGTTGGCTCAGCAGTTAAGAGCACTCACTGACTGCTCTTCCAGAGACCCTAAGTTTCAATTCCCAGCAACCACATGGTGACTCACAACCATCTGTAATGGAATCTGATGCCCTCTTCTGGTGTGTCTGAAGACAGCTACATATACATAAAATAAATAAACCTTTAAGAAAATATATCAAATTGACAAATTTTAAAAAGCAATCCAAAAAAGAGTAAAGCTTAAAAATAATATATATGACCATGTATAATTTCTCCCAAAATGTTGAATAATTTATATAAAATAATATAACTCATTGTATTAAAAGGCTAAAAAAAAAGTGATCATCTCTGTAGACAGATATATTGGCAACTCCGACATCCACCCCAGAAAACAACTCTCAACAAAGAACAGAAGAAAATTGTCTCAACTTGATAAAAAATATCTACAAGAATTGACCGTCGGCTCAGCTTTCAATGGCCACAGCCTGACTTTATGCCTTGGATCAGACACAAGACAGGAATTGCCTTCCATGCTTGTGTAAGTGGCTGTCTGTGTAACAAGGTGGGGAACACTAGAGACATCTTGATCAGAGAGGAAAACGAGAAACCGAGAGCATCCTTTCAGGGTCTACCTGGCCGTTTCTGCAGGGCTCCTCTCATCATCCTGCAAGATGGATAGAATCGTTAAAAAGTAAGGTCTGCGATCCCATTAACTACAGAGCTATCGTAACCAAAGGGCTGTGGTACTGGTATCAGGATGAATGAGCAGAGGATTATAATGGTGGCTTCAGAATTACATCCCGGGTAAATGCATTATTTATGTGTTTACACAGGTCTGGGGGGCAATACAATGATTAAAGGGAAATCTTTTCATCAAATGGTGCTGAACCATTCATATCCTGGCCACGTAGAAAATAAAGAGTCTGTGAACCATCCATTTTACTACAGACAAAACAACAGCAGCGACAATAAAAATCTAACATGGATCTTAGGCCTTCTTATAAAACCCGAAATGTAAAACTTCCAAGGGAAAAATACAAAAATAAATAATATTTGTGATTTGAAATATGGGAAATATTTCCTATCTAGACAGTTAGATCGTGAAGAGAGAGACTGATAATCGGATATCACCGGGTCAAAGCTATCTGCTTGGGAAGAGGCAGTTAGGATGGAACGGGACTTAATGGGAATTGGCATGACACAGTTTTGTTTTGCTTTATTTTTGATTTATGGGTTCTTCTACATCTCACACACAGTCCAGTAGTTGTGTTTCTTCATGTTTATCTGGGAGCCGACATTTTCTGACCATACAAAAGTTCACACGCTGATATCTGCAGTGTTAGTGTCAAAACACTGGAAGGAGTCATGGTAGCCTTCAGATGGTGGACAGGGACACAGGCACACAGCCTCCATAATTCACTCAAGGGAAATGTGTTGATGAAAGTCGTGACCTGTCCAGGTCTATGAGTCAGTCATGTAGGAACCACTGTGAGTGCCTACATCCAAGAGGAGGAAGCAGGTCAGAAAAGCCTCCTCTGCCGGATTCCAACCACATGACATGCTTGAACTGGTGAAACTATAAAGACATAAAAAGGGGTTCGGGGGGAGGGATGGGGGGAGAGCGTCAGATTTGTAGGGTGATGCAGGTATTCAGTATGAGAATATTACACACTTGTCCAAACCCATGAAACGAACCAAACAGAACTGAAACGTGGACTACAGACTGTGTGCCTCGCTGAGGCGAGGTCCTAGGAGAGAACACAGCGGGGAGGATGGAGAGCTTACGAAAACCTTTGCTTTCCTGTCTAGTGTCTGTGGGCCTAAACCTGTAATAAAGTCACCCTTGAAGAGCAAAGGTGATTGGCAGAGGGGTAAAAAAAGCTTCATTATCTTAAAGCCTTGAATTAAAATAAATGATAAATATATAATAAATAAATAAACAAACAATTAGGATTTAAAAGCATACTTCTAGGAGCTGGGAAATGGCTCAGCAGTTAAAAACCTTGGCTGCTCTTACAAAAGACCTGAGTTCGATTCCCAGCACCCACATGTTAGCTCACAACTGTCTCTAACTCCAGTCCCAGGGGATATGATACCCTCTTTTGGCCTCTACACCCAAGAGACATACACAGTGAACAGACAGGCAGGCACAGACGCACATAAAGCAAAAGCGCTTTTAAAAGCACACTTCTAAAAGTGGAGAATTACTCGGCTGCTTTATTAGAGATTTCCAGATGGCAAATAAACACATGAGAAACAGCCGACCACACTTTGTTGTGTTTACCACGAGGAAACTAAAGCCAAAAAGACGAAGTGTTGGCAGAGACAAGCAGCAACTGGAGTTCTTCAGCGCTGTGTGGATAGGAGGTCATATAACGTAAACATCCTGGGACAGTTTGGTCACTTCCTAAAACACTAAATCTGTATCAACCATAAGATCCAGAACCCCTGTGTCTAAACATTTAACCAAGAAAAAACGTTATGCATAAAAATGCTTGCACACATAAATGTTCAGAGAGGCTTGTTTTATATTGTCCTCTTGGTGCTATTTTTCATGGCACTGTCTTAGTTAGACTTTTACTGCTGTGAACAGACAACATGACCAAGGTAAATCTTATAAGGACAACATTTAATTGGGGCTGACTTACAGGTTCAGAGGTTCAGTCCAGAATCACTAAGCCAGGAACATGGTAGCATCCAGACAGGCATGGTGCAGGCAGAGCTGAGAGTTCTACATCTTCATCTGAAGTCTGCTAGCAGAATAATGACCAGGCAGCTATTATGAGGGTCTTAAAGCCCACACCCATAGTGACACACCTTCTCCAACAAGGTCACACCTCCTAATAGTGCCATTCCCTGGGCCAAGAATGTATAAACCATAACATTCCACTCCCTGCCCCACATAGGCTTGTTCAATCAAACACTGGGTCTATGGGGTCATACCTAGTAGACTTTGTTGCTGAGAATAATTTGAACAGTGCAGACCTGGCCCAAGAAGTTTCAGAGGAGAATTTCAGTATGTGGCCTAGGGACTGTTTTTGTGGTATTTTGGTAAAGATTGTGACTGCTTTTTGCCTTTGTCTGAAGAGTCTACCTGAGGCTAAAGTAAAGAGATTTATATTAATTGCATTGACAAAGGAAGTCTCAAGAAAAGCCCAGCAGAGACTTTGTTCTCCCGTTAAGTCTCATGAAGGGCATCTTGAACAAGTGTAGTAAGCCAGTAAGTAACATCCCTCCATGGCCCCTGCATCAGCTCCTGCTTCCTGACCTGCTTGAGTTCCAGTCCTGACTTCCTTTGGTGATGAACAGCAATGTGGAAGTGTAAGCTGAATAAACCCTTTCTTCTCCAACTTTCTTCTTGGTCATGATGTTTTGTGCAAGAATACGAACCCTAAGACAAATACTTTATTGGGTTCTTCTGTCTCTACCTCCCTTCCAATCCCCCAAAACTAGGGGGAGAAAAGAAAGGTTAGAGGGGAAAGAGGGCGTGGATCTCTTCCACCCAACAAAACAGACTACTTCCTGCTGATTAGAAGTGTTTTGAGTTCCTTGGGGCAAATCCAATCTTCCTTGTCAGGATATCCCCACCTTCTTCACAACCTCAACAGCAACCAGGAGCAACAGGCAGAACAGCCGCAGCCACAGGCCTCTCAGAGTCTTCTTCAGAGTCCCCAGAATTAAACTACCTGCAGCTGGCAAAAGTCCTGCCCCCATAGTCCATGAGGTAAAAGTATAATCACCTGCTGGGAAGCAGCCTGGGATTAAAACAAAAACATTCACATACTATAACTGGGTTTCTAAAGAAGCCACAATTCTCACCATATTGTCCCCAAACAGAGAACTATCCAGAACTTCCGAGACCCATCACTGGATGGGGAGAAAACCAAAATGTCCGTATGCAAACACGCAACAGACTCGGAGGGGGAGGGGTGAGCTACTGATAGGCAGAACATCTGTCAGCTCGACGGTAATTATGCAGGATGGCAGAGGAGAGTGCAATACATTTTCTGTTTATATAATTCTGGAAAACGAAAATGTGCCTGACGTGACTCAGTTGGCATTGTCTACATGGGAGGGGCATGGGGCGGCAGACATGTTCTTTATTTGATTGACGTGACAGATCTGTCGGTTTTTACACAACTGCACACTTCCATTGAGGAGTATCTTTGTAGGGCAGTTACACTTGGAACCCCTCAGAGAGAGTGGCTCACAGCAAGGAGCCTTTGGGAGACTGTGGGGGATGATGTGTGAGCAGATAGTCTCTGCCAGTGCCCCAGGGCAGGAAGAGCACAGTAGAACTGATTCCCATCATGCACTAGGTGTGTGTCTGTGGCGTGCATGAGGCCGAGTGTCTGAACATACCAAAATCTGTCTTGTCTGATCTCACATAGTAACTCTATTTATGAGGACTGTCATAAACCTCATTTTATAAATAGGTAAATTGGAATAAAACAACCACTGGGGTCACCCAGCTTCAGTAACAGAACTGGGGTCTGTTTGTAAGATCTACGGCTTAAATTATCCATGGAAATAGGTGGTCAGTGTTTGAGACCAAATAGGCAACCCGGTTCTTACTGGCTGACCAGAACCCACCTCACTCTACAATCTCACGATGCCAAACTAAAACCTATGTGCAGGTTGGTGTCTGCTCGTCTCAAATGGATGTGATTCCATAAAAATAAAAGGAATGCCAGGAGCCAGTAGAGGTGGAAAGCAGGAGGGATAAGCTACTACTTCCTGTATGGCTGGTTTCTGCAGGGCGGTCAACCTCCCAGGGTGCCCTGGGGTTTGTTGGTGTGCAGCAGGGTAAAAGGCAGCAGGGTAGTTTGCTGTCTTTCATAAAAACTGGGCACCTCGGCCCGCGGCTTGTTACTCCGGTGCTTAGGATCAACCACACCGACGCTGACGACTGCTCCACACTGACCATTCCCTTCTGTTTTCCTAGCAAAGGCCTTCTTTTGGTTTGAACCACATAGGGAGATGCAGTCACTATCTATGAACCCTTTCTTTTCAAAGCCTCTGTGTTCCTCAGAAGACCCTAAAACACCGGCTACTTAGTTTAAAAAAAAAAAATGTTCCCCAGAATCAATGGAGTGTTGGCAGATGTGATGGGAAACATGGGCCACATTAGGAGGGGCAGAATCCGCTGAAGTAACATGGTCATCTGACTTGATCGACCACATAGAGATACACAAGTTATTACTGGTGATCGATCTTCTCTTCAGTATTAAAATGGATCCGCACAACCAACTATTGTAATGAAAAATTATCCAAATGTGCCATGTGGTTTGCTTCTCTCTAAAAAAAAAAAGACAATAAACATAATTTAAAGGTTTTCTCATGGATCGTGGTGGTTTAGTACAACGCATGCAATAAATGCCATTTTTATCCTAAATCAGCCATTTTTTTGCAGCGTTAGTGGGTATTTTCTTGAGCCCTTACATTTCCATTCGGTGGGAGACAACGTCTAATCAAGTTTGTTTGCATTCTGTAAAGCAAAAGTCAGCAAGGAGTCTGTAATAAATACACAGAGTATGAGCTTGGGGAGTTTACGGCCCGATGTACAAAGGCTATTTATTTTCACGTTGGGGGGTTGGGCTCTAAAAAGTGCAACAGTAATCTCTTAGAATTCTATAATGAACATGCTACTCACTCATGGGTTTCTTCCTACTTAAGCCTGAGGCTGAGACGGGTGAATCACCCTTTCCCTGTGGATGGCGGAACCCGACTCAGTACCTGTATGCTACAAGGTTCAGTCCCAAGCCTTATAACTAGCACAGCCATGTGTTTGTTAAACACAACAAATCCTGACTGCTGCTTAGTGCTGCCTCGGCTCAATCCATACTCATTTGTTTTTCTGTGAGACTTTCCACATGCAGAAGAACAAAAAGCAAGAGAATTTTACAAGCTCTCAGATAACATTCGTTGATCCTGTGGACACAGATAAGAACAGGCAAGAGGTTGCCCCTTGCCCTCGAATATCGTGAACCCAAATTCTTTACTAAGAGTCTTCTTCACCCACACATACCCTACAATGTCTCCTAGATAAACAGAACTTTAATCGGGTGTGGGCAAGCATCTTGATATCCACATGAACGTGCCATGATGGACAATTCCCTCAACCTGTAAAGCAAAATGAAGTCTTCTTCCCCTCAAGCTACCTTTCCTTGAATATTTGGTCAAAGCAATAAGAAAGGTGACTAGTGGATTTGGTAAGTATGTACAGGAGTGTAAATTTTATTCATCAAGGCCTGAAGTATTCACGTTGCCCTAGGAAGGTTCCCCTGGTCCTCCTGCAGCTGGGTCCTGTCTTCACAAAGCCCAACACTCTCTCTCAGTCAGCTCTTCTGGGTTTCATGGGATGGAACTGTGCGTCATAGGAAGTCTTGCTTGTTGTTTTTGCTTAGTATACTATTATTTTCTTAAGATTTACTTCATTTTTATGTGTAGGTGTGTATGTGCATGTACACACACCTACCCAAGGTGAGACAAAGGTGTCAGATTTCCTGGAGCTAGAAGTAAGGTGGCTGTGAGCTGCTCCCCTGAACTGAGAACTGAACTCAGGTCTGCAAGAATGGCAAGCGCACATAACTGCTGAGCCATCTCTCCAGCTCCAATGTGCTGTCCTTAAAAGTCATCAAGGCTGTATGAATGAACATGGATGAACAGATATCTCTATAGTAGAATATATAACCTTTTGGGCACTTGTCCAAGAGTGGTGTCGCTGGATCGTGTGATAGACCTGATTCTAGCTTTTTGAGCAGTAGCCACACCAATTCCCATCGTGGTTGCTAGGGTTTCTATTCCTACCAGAATGAGTAAGTGTTCCCCTCCCCCCACACCCAGCATTTGCCATCATTTGGGTTTGAGTTTAGGTGGTGGTGGTGATAGAAGTGGTTTTTGTGTGTTCCCATAGTTGGTTGGTTGCCTTCTTGATTGGATCTTGCCCATTCTGATGGGGCTAAGATAAAAAACATCTCAAAGTGGTTTTAGTTTGCATTTCCTTGGCCACATTTACACTTCCTCTTTTGAGAAAGCTCTATTTACTTCCATGCCCCGTTTTTAATGGGGTTTTCTTGATGTTTGGCTGGTTCAGCTCTCTGTATATTTTAGATACTAACACTCTGTCAGACATATACCTAGTAAGGACTTTTCCCCATTTGGCTGCCTCTCTACTCAGAAGGCACTGTCCTTTGTTGTCCAGAAGCTCTCCAGCATGGTTTGTCAATGGTTGGTCATAATTCCTGTGCTGCTGTGACCCTATTCAGAAAGTTCTTTCCTGTAACAATGAGTACAGCGGAATTCTCCACTTTCTCCTCTACCAGATTCGGGGTTTAAGATTTTAGGTTCAAGCCTTTGATCCGTTTAGTGCTGAGGTTTGTGGAAAGTGAGAGATGATGCTCCAGCTTCGTTTTTCAACATGTGGATATCCGGTATGATTGAGTCTGGGGAGGCGTGGTGTTCAACATATGTAAATAAAGAGATGTAATCCACTACGTAAATAATCTCGGAGGAGGGGGGAGGGGACAGGTCCGCTCATTCAATGCAGAGAAGATCTTTGAAAAAAATCTAACATTCCCTCATGATGCAACTCCTGGAGAATCGAGGGAAACAGGGACCTATCTCAATATAATAAAGTCCTGTACAGCATGCCCACACCTGATGTCTGGCTAAACAAGAAAACACTCAAAGAATTTATAATAAAATGGGGAGCAAGACATAGATGCCCGAACTCTGGGCTCCTGCTCAATAGACTCCTGCAAACCTTAGCGAAAGCACTGAACCAGACAAAGGGGATTAAAATAGCAAACGAAGAAGTGAAAGCATCCTTATTGTCAGATGACATGATTTTAGGTTTGAAAGACCCTAAAGACTTCACTAGAAAACCCCTGTAGATGGTAAGCACACTCATCAAAGAAGCCGGATATAAAGTTAACACATGAAAGTGCCTTCTTAAACACAGACAAAGAAATCGGGAAAGCGTCATTCACAATGGCCTAAAAATATCTTGGAATAGTGCCAGGAAGTGAAGTGTGAAGTGAGAGATTTGTATAATGAAAACCTGAAGATGCAAAAAAAAAAAAAAAAAACAACCAAAGAAGATGTCAGAAGATAGAAAGACCCTCCCCTGATGCCCACGGAGCGCAGGATTAATCGTGTGAAAATGGCCACTCTACAAAAGCAGTCTACGAATCCAACGTGATTTCCATCAAAATTCTAGCACGATTCTGGTGGAAACAAATCTTATATAAAAATACAGAAGACGAAAGCCAGTTCAACAGTCCGCTTATGTCTGTCCTTGCACCACGACACAGCGCTCCAGCTTATCCCCACAGCTGTTCTTCATAACCAGGGCTATTCTGTGCGGCTCTAGTGCAACCATTCAGGCCTCTGGTATTTCTCTTTCTCTATCCTTTCACATCCAGCCAACTTTTCCATGTGAATTTAAAGTACACCTTTCATAAGCAACACAAACTTAGGCCCTGATGTCCCATTGTCCCCAGGACAATGACTGTTTTATAACAGAGTATTCAGTGAACTCACATTTGACATGGTTGCTCATGCTGAGCAATCTTCTCCTTCCTTTTTCCCCCCTCTTCCTTCTTTTTAAACCACTCTCTTTTGTGTTTAGTATTTCTTAGTATACACATAATTTTTCCAACCGGTATCTTAGCTTTATCTTTGCCTTCTTCTCCCTTTTGTTTGATCAAAATGCACATTTTTCAACATGGGTTCCTTCCTCTCAGAGTCGCCAGCACACACTGTGTGCTCATGTGTATCACACATGAACAGTACTATCATCGTATTACAGTTACACGGCTTACAAACTAATTACAGAAATAAAATGAGTAGGCAGAGACATCCTTGTGACCTGCAGCCCCAGGCCTGCTTCCTGCAGCCCTGAGTCACCGTATGGAGTCATCTGTCAGCAGAGTAGCACAGGTGTGCCTCCAATGATTTATTCCAGTATTCTTCATCTGGAAATGTATTCATTTTGCCTTAGTTTATTTTAAGCCACATTTTCTAAGGTATGATTTACATAAATTAAAAATTATCCCTTTCTGTTGTGTAGTTCTACATTTGAAAGATACAAACAGTCCTGGATCCATTGCCAAAATCAACATGCAGTGCAGGCCTGTCCAAGTTCAGTTCTCCAGCATTTCATCGTCGTAAATCTCTGGTCCTCTTTCTGCATCACACCTGTGAGAATCGAGGGTGCCAGCATAGGCAGCCAATCGGGGCTTGATGCTCTCACTGGGCATGGGCTATTGGAGACTCGACTTTGTTGTCATATGTATCATAGAACACGTGTGCGTGTGTGTGTGTGTGTGTGTGTGTGTGTGTGTGTGTGTGTGTGTGTATACATGTGTGGGCTGTGTATGCATGCATGCACATGTGCATATGAAAGACAGAGGAGAACATCAGGTATCATTTCACAGAACTCTGTCTACCTTATTTTTTGAGACAAGGTTCTTAACTAAAATGGAATTTACCAAATAAGGTAGACTGGGTAGCCAGTGAGCCAAAGTCTGCCATCTCTACCTCCTCAGTACTGGGATTGCAGGTATTGCTAAAAGTTTGTTATACATATGAATTCAAATACAAATATATATATATATACACATATATATATATTTACTCACACACATATATATATATACACATATATATATCATATGTGTATGATGTATATTATATACTGTTTATACATGTGTATATATACCTATATACACATATATCTATTATATTGTACAATATTAATTATATATATTTCTTGATAGATTCTGTTCATATGTCAAGACTTCTCCCTGGCAATGGATTGTCTATTTTATTAAAAGTGTGTTTCAAAGAGCAAAAGCTTTTAATTTTAATTAATTAAATTGAATTAATCATTTTAGGAGTCACATTTTCATATCACATTTAAAGGTTTTAAAAAAAAACTAACCAAAGTCACGAAGATTTTTTGTGATGTGTCCCTGTGAAAGCTAATGGCTTCGTGTCCCATAGTAGAGGCTATGATATATTCTGAGCTGACTGTATATGCTGGAGCAGATGTAGATTAGGCCTATTCATCTATAGGTGGCTCTTCAATCTCCCCATGACTATCTGCAGGACTCTGATTTCTCCATTCATTTGCCTTCGCATATTTGTCAAAATTAAATTGCCAGAACTATGTTGCAAACTTCGGGATTTTGTTTTGCTTCTTCCTGATACATTTAGCATTTTAATGCAATTTTGTGCATCATGCTTACTGCTGTAGCTTTCCAGTGAGTGTTTAAGTCCGGCATGTGTGTACTCTGTGTTTTCACTGAGTGTTTAAGTCCAGCATGTGTGCACTCTGTGTTTTCAGTGAGTGATTAAGTCCAGCTTGTGTGTACTCTGTGTTTTCAGTGAGTGTTTAAGTCTGGCATGTGTAAACTCTGTGTTTTCAGTGAGTGATTAAGTCCACCTTGTGTGCACTCTGTGTTTTGAGTGAGTGTTTAAGTCCAGCGTGTGTGCACTCCATGGTTTCCTTCTCAGTACTGTTTTTGGTGCTCTAGCCTTTGATTTTTCAACTGGTCACTTTCTACAAAAGTTTCTGCTCAAATTATTGTTGGGCTTTGCACTGAGTCAACAGTTTAATAAAGAGAGTACTGATTTGTTAAAACATGTATTCTAATTTATTAGCATACTGTATATATATATATATATATATATATATTTATGCCAGCTAAGTTGACTATCTTCTGGTTTGGAAAATGACTACATTGAATTATTGAGTGAATAGGCAAAATCTAAAATATTGTATTAGTTCTTATACAAGAGGGAAAGTAAATTTACACTGAATTCTGTTGACAGCATTCAAAGTGTGTGTCTTAGTCGGGGTTTCTAATGCTGTGAAGAGCAACTCTTATAAAGGAAAAACATTTCCTTGGAGCAGGCTTACAGTTTCAGAGGTAATTTAGTTCATTATCATCATGGTAGGTAACAGTGGTATGCAGGCAGACATGGTATGGGAGAAGGAGCTCAGAGTTGTACATCTGGATCGGCAGGCAGCAGGAAGAGAGAATAAAACTGAATCTGGCTTGAGTTTCCAAAACCTCAAAGCCCAAGAAGCCCTAGGACACACTTCTGACATCAAGGCTACACCCCCTCCAACAAAGGCCACACCTCCTCTAACAAGGCCACACCCATCCAACAAGGCCACACCTCCTCCAACAAGGCCACACCTCCTAGTAGTGCCATTTCCTGTGGGCCAATAAGAACCATTTTCATTCAAACCACAGCAGTATGATGCTAACATTTGATAAGATCAGGTGTGTTCACAGTGATATAACTGTAGACAAATAATACTAATATTTGAGTTTGTTTTTTACATTTTATTTGTTTCCTGTGTGCATGTGCATGTGTGTGCATGTGTGCATGTGCGTGTGTTATGTGCAACTGTGTGCGCACACCATGGTGCATATGGAAGTCAGAGGACAACTTGCAGAGGGTGGGGCTATAATGGTTCCTGTTTCAGACACAGAATCACCTGCCTTCTGCCTTTGGTATTAGCTGTTTGGCAGATCCCCACCCATCCATACATGCCTTTCCCTGAGTTCTCAAGGATCTCACCAAATTACACAGTAAGGGAGGAAATGAACAACGGGAAGCATTCCTTGTAGAAGTCATTAAGGCAACTTTGCAGACCAAGACTGGCCTCACCCCCATTGTGCATGAGACCCCCTTCACGTATGACACAGACATAGGCACCACTCTGTTATGGATGAATCCTCATCCAAGGGCCTTTGTTCTCTGTACTCGGAATGCCAAAGAAGGAAACAACCTCTGTTCCTAAGGCAATTGACAAACATAGCATGACAGAATTAATGGAATCTAAATTCCACCCACAATCTCTGTTCAGTAGAGTGAGACCGCGCACATGAAGGAGACATAGGATCTTCTTAGATGTTAGTGTGTAAAGGACTTTATTTTGTTTTGCTTTGCTGTTGTGGCTTATTTTTAAATCCCTAGAAAACAGAACTACCTAAAAAAGCACAATCTCTGGGAATATTTTCCCTCTAAAGAACTCTGAATATTTCAGCAGCTCTAATTAATAGCACTAAGTCCTTGCTGTTCTCAGAATGTATCATTAAAAGGTAAAAGAGGTGTGTGGTTTGTTCCGGTTCTAGGAAGTGACAAGATCAAGCAGAACTCTCCATTCCTGTAAACCTGCTGACGTGGAGCAAACGTGCCTTCAAATCCAATTACATGACCCTGGCTGTGAAGTCGGTGTCTAAAGGCAAAAACACACATCAGAAGAGAAATAAAAACACCGAGAGATAATTTTATGCTTCCTCTTTGAGATGGTGAGCCTGTACCTGTGCAGCAATAACAGGCACTGGTGTCTGAAGTCCAGCGCGAAGGCATGCAACCGCATCTCTGCCTCTGTCCTGGGTCCTGAACCAATGCAAACTGCTGATCCGCAATTCCTAGTAATGATCTAAGCCTGAGGCTACAAAGCCCTTTACCTCCAGCCTTTTATATTACATCCTCTCTGGCTTGTACACAGAAGTCCAGAGACTGGAGCTGCTTTTCTTCTTCAGTTTTCTTCAGTAAACATGCTCTAAAATCATCTCAACTGCAGAAATTTACTTACCTTATTGTATCAGAAAACGCCTATGGCTCAAATGTCACGTAGCCTTCTTAACTCTGAGTAAGAGCAGTCCCAGAAAGAAGCTGGGATTGGGGCTGGGGCTGGGGAGATGCTCTGTGACTAAGAGCACAGGGTGCTTTTTCAGAAGACCCAGCTTTGATCCTCAGTGCCTATGTGTCAGCTTGTAACCTGCTGTAACTCCAGCTCCACGGATCTAACATCCTCTTCTGGTCACAGCATGTTCATGGTGCACAGATATACCTGCATGCAACACACACCATATACAGAAAACAAACACCTTAAGCAAAGTTTTTAAAAATCAGAGTACCACACTCCCCTGTGTTCTTTGGTATAATGACTAACAAAGCAAAGTTGTATTGCTGTGTAACGACAAATCTGTTGTTTCAAAACTAACCTATCACAAGCGAAGAAAGATCTAGTTACTTCCGTCATTGCATGAATCCAACATGCCCAAACCTTCAGAATCTCCCACATCATTCTACTAGAATTCATTGTTTTCTGTCTACCAAGTTAATATGCGTGACAGTTCTTCAATTTGTTGAGCAACCAAAGAGCTCCTATTGTCAGGTTTATTCATTGGCTTGTGTAGTGAAGAGCTACTGCAGGACGCCCCTCTCCTCTCCAAACCGTAGGACCAGCTACAGATGTGAAGAATATGACTGTAAAATCATGTGAAGAAATCCAGCTGGAAGCCATAGTCCACGCTGAAAGCCCACGTAAATGAAATAACTTGTGTTAATTCTAATTGCCTCTGGCCTGGGTGGAATTAGATTTGCTGAGGGTCATGAGAAAGGTGCAGTCATTACAGGCCTGTTGCTCCATCAGTAATGACATGTCTCTTAGATTCTCACCCAAACCTCACTTTTCACACATTGTTCGTCTCTCTGCTATCACCCAATAGACATCAGAGTGCATGCTAATAATCCCAGCACTCTGAATGAGAAGGCAGGAGGACCCAAGATCAAGGTCATCCTTGGCTACATATGGAGTTGAGGCCCTGTCTCAAAATGAAATGCCCTTAGATAGTAATGTGGTAGGCAGAATATAAGATGCCTCAATATTTGACACTGAATTTGTTATTAAATTCAATATCAAATAACACTTTTATTTGTTCTCAAGCCAAGCATTACTCTAGACACTGATGTAAAGGGATTTTTTTTCAGGCATGATTTTGGGCTTCAGAGTTAGTTGACCATGAAATAAATAAATGACCTGGGTGGACCTCGCCTAACCACATAAGCCTGCTACACGAGGAGAGTTCTTGGAGGTTCAGAAGAAGTTAGAGAAATGAACCATGGGGAAGGTTCATTGAACCACCCCTAGCTCACAGATGGGGGGGTCCATACAATGATGGATGCAGATGGGGTTTCGGAGATCACCTGCCATTGTAGGACCACAGGGACCTCAGTTATACACAGGCAGGCAATTGAATTCTAGCAACAATGAAAATACACTTAGAGGTGAATTCTTCCCCAGAAGTACAGACAAGAACCTACTGTCTTACATGCTGATCTTAGCATGGACCTCCTAAATAGAGAACTCAAGTATAAATTGTGAGACTTCTGACTCTTCAGATATGCGCTAAACAAACGGGTATTTTTTAAAAGCTATTGTGGTTGTTGTGACTTCTTTATAAATAAGTACTAATACAAGATACTGTTATCCCAAATAACATGGAGTATTTGGCCCCAAATGAAACCACTGTTAACCCCTCTAAAGTTCATGGAAAACCACAAAAGAGATGCCATGGACATGTGCATGTATCAGATCCCTTAGAGCCAGAATTCCACATGGCTATGAGCTGCCTGTTGTGGGCACAGCATCCTTCTACCATGGTATTTGATTCTGAAATCAAGCTTGCTAACCAATCAGAGTTAGCAAGAAGTTTCCTCTGATTTTACCAAGTGGAGAAAAGGCGAGACTAGATTGAAATCTTGCAGAACTTGGAACTGAGTCCATACACTTCTTGGGCTCACTGAAAACATACAGCTGTCAGTTCTGGGTCACACGACAAGCTTGTTATGGACAGATGGCATTTATTGGGCTACTGTGCACCAGACTCTGATTGCAGGACATCTTCCTGGGTAACCTCAGACCATCCCACACAACCCTCCATTCTAGCCTGTAGTTCTTAAGATTAACTAGAATATAGCACACTCTGGAATGAAGAAGTAGCTAGCTGAAAAAGCCTACAAGCAGGACATCACTCACTGCTTCAGCCTAGAAAGTTTGTCTTTCTGAGGTCTCACACATAGGACAAAATGTTCTGTCTCTCATGTCCAGTGCACATAGACCACATGGAAACGAGATTGGCTCTATGCTGGGCAGCTAGCTATTCTTGGCTTTAGGTGTTCAGCTCACTCTAACGCCTAAACATCTACATATCCACTTCATTATTTACTGTATGGGGATTGTTCTAGTTCCCTGGACACACATATGTAGATGTGCATAGTACACGCAATAGTCATAGTGACACTGGGAGACAGTAATGCACACACACACACACACACACACACACACACACACACACACACACACTTGACATGACATGCCAGAACTCCCTCCAAAGCAGTGACTTGGTGATCTAGATACTAGCAGACCATTTCAATCAGTATGCTATTAGATGCAGAAGGGACACTTAGACCAAAGTTCTGTCTTTGCCTCACTGACCCACATCTAGTAACCCAACTGGTAGAGACCATTTTTCACTTCAGGGCAGAACAACTCAGGAGGCCATTTTAGCGTCAGAGTTCCATATGTTGTCAGCCAAGGTAAAGGCCCAGAATCCCTTAGGATACTCTCTAATGAAGATTCAATGTGCTAACTTCATGTCTGAGCCTCATACACAATGCAGGAAACTCCTACCCAGGGCTGTCACTTGGCATGCCTTTGGGTAGCTAGGGCTGCCTGCCCAAGTGTCTGAACCTTGTTGACTTCACAGAAGGAGGCAAAGCAGGCAGGGGAGCACACTCTTGAAGAGACTTGGAAGCTTGGGGTCCCAGGCAAACACCTCTACTGAGAGCAAATAAGGTTCTCTATGGATGTTGCTTCCTGTGTGGTGATGACTCAGAGCTAGGTGATTGCCCAGAGAGGAGGAGATTTTTGACATCATTCTCTCTCACTCAGCTTTGTTGTTAGTGGTGCCAGGAAAAAAAAAAAAACACAAAGAATTGGATCATCTCATCAATGATTAACCAAGGAAAGAGCATCTCACACATTCAATTTGCTTATTTTCGTCCTTGAGTTCTCCTTCCCTGAAAATACCTGTTCATTGGGATGACCTCTCCTAAGAGGTGCGGGAAGACTAATCGGCTCCCTTTACACAACTGTTCATCTAACCCTCACTCCCTGGTGGTCTTTTGAAATTTATTTGAAGCTATTATAATTTTTTAATTGTACTTTAATGAATTCTTGGGGGAATGGCGTGATTAAAAAGGATCTCTACGTGCTGAAGAGTGAGCTGGTAACACATCATTATGAGGAAGAGGCAATCAAAGGAGTCTCTGGATTATACTCATTTACAAAGTTGTGGAACTAAACTAAAAAAAAAAAACGCATGTCAAAATACTTACAAATGATTCTAATTTAATATCAGCTAAGAACCTGAGTATTGTTCCAACGCGAGGAGCTGGTATAGAAAATCAAAGTGTGCCAAAGGGAATAAGACGTCACAACTGAGTACCTGGAGGTGAACTGCTAAAGGAGAGCCCTAAGATAGTGCAGGCAGATGATTTACACGACTTAGCAGAAGACCTTCCTCATTTACGCCTGGGAATGTGTCTTAAGAATGCATCTTCCAGTGCCTAGACAGGACTGGGAAAAGAAGCTCAGCTCTCCCCCTAACAAATCCAATGCGATCATCCAGTCCTTTCGAAGCAGAACTGTAGAAAAGAATAACTTTTTAATGTATTTTGAAATTTTTATTTTATGGGTTTGGTGTTTTGCCTGCACATATGTCTGTGCCTGTGACCTGAGAAATCCAGAAGAGGGCATTGTGTCCCCTGGAGCCAGAGTTATTGACACTGCCATGTGGGTACCAGGAATCAAACCCAGGTCTTTTGGAAGAGTGTTCAGTGCCCTGAGCAGCCTCTCCAGCCCCTAGGATAAATGAAAACTCTTTAATCAACACAATCAAAATTTAAAGCTCGTCTGTCACCTCCAAATACTAGGAGTTAGGTTTGGGCTTTGATTTTACTTGTAGGGGAGTTGTCAGGAGCAGAAGAACTGTGTTTCCATGGGAACTCAAGGTTTTAAGTCAGTAACAAACCCTGACCAAGCAGCCTGAAAACTCCTACACACCAGTTCAGGGCAAGGTTGGTCTACATATGCACCAGGAAGACAGACTGAGCTGTAAATTGACTCAGTGGTGAGGAAAAGGATGGGCCAAAACAAACGGTGCCCCGCAGAGATCATTCATTCTGTCGATTTTACTGGCTAATAGGCCTCTATTAAGGTTTGATATACGAAGGGACCAGACTCATCTGTATAATTAATTAATCCTAAGAGCCAGGGCCAGTGTCAGCTTCCGAGCTCTATCCCTAGGAAGAAATCCTCCTCGCCCCTCGCCTGGCCTGCACTTGACACTGTGAGACAAACGTGTGACATTACAGACATAGCAGGTGCAATGTGCTTCAAGAGTCTGAGAATTGGGTCCCCAAGAGCTCTGAGGGGCGGTATCTGGCAGCCCCTGAGCACAGCTGCCCTGACTTCCCCGTGTTGGTGGTGATTCTTCAGTTACACTCAAACAGATCACTGTCTGAGCTTCAGGAAATAGATGAGTTCAGATGGCCTCACAGAAGAAGCCCATGCCAATTAAATACGACCTGTCCTATTCAAAGCACAGTTGGGCGCTATTCTTGAAGCTCAGGAGACCACATAATCCTAGCTGCAGTTTCATGCTGGGAGCTTTCTCAGGGGAGGAAAGACTTAATGGAGATAGAACATATCTCCACTTTCTAATTTCATCTAGTACCCTGTGAGAAAGACACTTTGGAAATTCTGATGGAAATATATACTAGCCATGCCCACAGCAGCTTTGTGGATTAAATAAAGCGCTCTTTTCACAGTAATGCTGAGAACTGATCTAATGTTCCAGGGCTAACACCCCTAGGCCCCTAGGGCATTGTTCTGCCAGGGCCTTGCTTTGTCTTCATTTCTGCCACAATTGCTAAGCCCAGCAGACCTTATATAGCATACGATCACATGTTGTGCATAGTAATTCCTCTGAATGCCACACAGAAGCTGAGCCATGAAGAACTGAGATCGCAACCCCTCAGGGAAAAATCATCAACAAATACAAACTCGTAGCCTGTGTGGGTGAGGAGGACCCAGCTGCTGGTGCAAACTGAGGTAAACACCTTTCTGTGTGTAGCAAAGTTGTCTCAAGAAGCAGACAGTCTTCCTGAGAGGCTAGATTCCTGTGTCATTAAAAGGTATAGGGACTGAGGAGATGACTTCAGTGAAATAGTGCTTAAGGGCCTGTGTTGTTCTTACAGACGACCCAGAATATACTCTCAGCACCCACATTAGCCAGCTTACAACTCCCTGTAACTCAAGCTTTGGGTGACCTGATGTCTTCTTCTGTACTCTGTGGGTAAACGCGCGCGCGCGCGCGCACACACACACACACACACACACACACACACACACGTGCACGCACACACACGCATGCACATGAACATGCATGCACACCTTTTAAATGTGTTTTCAGAGCATGAGTTTAGAATAAAATATCATTAACTGCTAAGAGCAGTTCTTGATGAGCCCCTTCATCAGAACGGGTCACCTTCTTGAATTGTGTGTTTTGTGGAAGGAGAAGCCTCTTTATTTGGGCTGCTAAGTAAACAGAATAGCCTGTTATTAATCGGGCCATTGTAGAATTATCATCCAATGGTGTCAATTACTCAGTCTCCTTGAGAAACTATTTCCCCTTGGCTTAAAAATACATAAACAGGCCTGTACTTGGGTGGAAGCTGGTTGTGAGAAGGCTTTGGAAATGAGCTACTGCCTGTAAAACGACCCTAAAAGAAAGTCAGGTTGTAACGGGGATTACTGTGGGACGCCCCCTGAAAAAACCATACAAAGCAGGTTAAATCCAAAGTAGGTAGCTGGGGTGGGGGGGGGGGTGTTTACAGGCAACTGGGATTATACACAGAAAGCTCACCTGCTCTGAAAACCTTAACCAAAGTAGGGGTGGGGGTAGCAGCTGGCGCTAGGTTCCTGGAGCGGAGAATAGGCTAGATACTGTTCGAGCAAAGGCCTAGGCTGCAGGCCCTCCCCTCAGGCCCATCATGCTGGCTAAGGCCCCTCTGGGCTGTGCTGAACACGTGTGATCTCCAGAAGGATTTCGGCCCAGTGGATGGCAATAAGGAAACCCCACTCTTCACATTTCGTCAACGCTATAACAAGCAGGCATAAACTGGTCCTCAAGCTTAGGACTTATTAAGTGACATGAGGGGGTGGAGGGTCCCCTTGGGCATCTAAGACCCAAAGACACCCCCAACCCCCAGCACTAGAAAGCCCTATTTCTCGGTTCACTTTGGAGAGATGCGGTGCCCTCCTGTTTCAGCGCCCTAGTCCACTGCAGGTTAAAAAGAACAAGAGACTGAGCGAAGGGTGGGCGGCTAGGGTCCTGCTCCATCTCTTCCGCCCCGCCACCGCCTCGCCGCGATGCTGATCACTGTGCCCCCTTGGTTCTCCAGCGCGCGGCGCTGCGCCCGCTTTTATCCAGAGACGCGTCGCTCTGTGCGCTGACAGCGCCGCTCAGCCCGTGGGGCTGGAACCGAGTAGCATTCGTTGAATCTGCGGCTTTCATGACGTCTCCCTGCGAGGTCTATCACTTTGCTACTAAACAAGGATTTATTCCCCCTGCCACTCAAGGCTTTCCCCCAGTTTCCTCGCAGCCAGGCTCCCTCCTCCGTGCCTGCCCACACGCACACTCCTCTGCCCCGCGGTGGCCCCAGCGCCCAGCCCTCCAGCCAGAGGGAGCCAGTCACCAGACGGCAGCACCTGGCTGGAGAGGTTGGGCGGGCCGAGGGTGGGGATCCGCGGGAACCGGCGAGCCGGAGCTCGAGCAGGAGCTGGACCAACCGCTAGCAGCGGAATGGAGTCTCCCGAAAGCCTGCCGGGGCTGATGTGAAATTGGACCATCTGCTTCCAGTTGGTCTGTTTCCTCCTCTTCTTGTATTTTCTTCCCTCGCCATCCACCGTGGAGTGAATTACTGAATCTTGCTCCGTTCCAAGAGAGGCGATCAGGATGGAGTGAACCTACCCTGTCCACCACAAGGTAAGCAGTGCTTTTGAGTTGCTGAAGGCGAGGAGCTGGCATGGATCCCAGCCAGATGTTCCGTGTCCTAGGATCCCTGAGCCTTCGGGTCCTGGCTCTCAGGTCCCCAGCCCCACTGTGGCTGCTTGCATTCCCTACTCAGCGGAGACATGATGCTGAAGTCCACCAGAGGCAGGAAAAGCTGCCTTTGGTTACATAACCAAAAGGAAATGTGTCTCATAGGGTTTTCATTAGCAGCTTAAAAACTCGCCTGGGTGGGTGGCAGGAGGAGGGGTCTGCCTGCCCTGGGCGCGAAAGAATGGGTCAGTTACTGTGGACCTTGCTCCAGCACCTCTAGTGAAGATCAAACACACAGATGATCCCGCAGGCAGGGGCGGCTGGCGGGGTAGGCAGGGAGAGTTAGGAAAAGCCCATTGTCTTGGTGGAAAGCGGTAGCCTTGTTCTGTTTGGGCATAGAGAGGAGAGGATGCGAAGGAGGAAAAGTGAGCGGAAGGGCGAAATGAGCCATGAGACAGAGGAGGACTTCACATCTGTAAACCCGAGATGTGCCGTGCTGACAGAGACAAGGACTAAGATGTCCCCACAAGTAAACTAACTGAAAGCAGGGAACACCAGGGTCACACGAAGTGTTTATGACATTTAGGGGCTAGGTGAGTCTACTAACTTAGCTATTCTCCTGGCTATGTGTTCAAGTGCATCAAGACGGTAAGCTAGGGTTAGTTTTTAACTGAAATGGTATTCTTATTCTCCAAACCCAATGAAGTTCTGGGTGGATCCACAGGTATATATATGTTCAATATGGAGAGAGTCTTAGGTGGGGGGGGGGGGGGGGGAAACAAATCTTCACAGAAAAGGTCACAGAAACAATCTGAGCTTAGTGGAAAGGGAATAACAGAATTTTCCAAAGAATCTCTTCTCCATCTCCACTTCCCCCACAAAGGGTGGGGGGAGAGAACCCTCCAGTGTCTGGGAGTTGGCAATTGATTATACATAGCTACAATGTGCTCCCAACTGCTTTCTCCAAAGTCTTGGGATCCTGGGAAGCTCTCAGGTACTGAGCGCTATGCACTTCTGCAAGCACTATGCCCTGGCTACCTTTCTTTTGCTGAAAAAATGGAGAAAGACAATGTCCAAGAAAGTGGGCTTGCTACAATCAGAGCTGAGCTAACTAAGCTTCGCCCATTTTGCCTGGAGAAGGAAGGAGCTGAGTCTCCATGGCGACCCAGGTGGGAGGGGACATAGCAGCTCCAGTGAGTGCCAGGAAAAACCGTTGGACAAAACTTTCTTGGCTTCGGGTAAAGATATGCCCACCGTGTGCCTTATGGGTATCCTAGGGAACCAGCTGGGTCCAGCTCTCTAAGAGTGATCCACGAGAGAGCACTTAGGCTCGGCCAGGCTCTCCTCCAACATAGCAAAGTTTCTCTTGTCCACAGATGCCATTCTGGTTCCGGTTTCAGCACCAAGGCCAGAGCAAGGTGCAGAGCGTTCACCTCCGTGGTAGAATGACTGCACCTAACAAGCTCTAGATCTTCTGGTCTAGGGAAAGCAATCTCTTTCTATAAAATTCCCTGCTCATGTTGAATACGGGTGTCAGCTTATCCATGGAATTATGTGGCACACAGGAGTTAGTAAGTCAACCATTTCATGCATGATGGTGCATCAGAGTAACTGCTCAAAATAAACACTGAAACTGCAAAAGACTAAAGCTGACCTGAGAACATAGAAAAGATCCCTCCTCAGGGAAAGGAAACACTGGCATATGCGTGTCCCGCATTTGCCTGAGTGTGTGAGCTCGTGCGCGCGTGCACACACACACACACACACACACACACACACACACACATACACAATCAGATCCCGAAGAAAACAGTTGAATGTGAACCAAGTGTCTGATTCACAGAAAACATCCGTGAGCTCCTGCCTCTCTCACACCCTTCTGTAACTTTCTTTTAGACACAGATTTTGGGAGTGTGCCATGATAGCATACTGACCAGTAAGAGATCAGCCAACCAACTGCTGCCTAGGGTCCTAAGATCCAAGAGGGCAGAGAAACAGTGTGCCCTTCATCCAGACTTGGCTGGATCCTTGGCACTGTGGGGAGCAAGAGTTAGGGAGGTAGAAGCCGGTAGTGAGCTTCTCTAGCCAGCTTATGAGCAAGGTAACTGGTTTCACAATTGCAGACATAGTAAGGTGTAAGCAATCATTCCTATTAATATAAACAAAGGAGGATCTGTTCAGGGAGACAGTCTTAGTATTCAAGTTCATCTGGACGTTGATTTCGGTGAGTACAAGGATCCACTCCATCTTACCTTGCTAGACCTTGTTGGTCTGCTTTGCTTTTTTTTTAATTTTTCTTTCTATCAAAGGCTGTGGCACCACTGATCATGGCTGATGAAAACTAGTGCAGGCTACTGTGTGTCAAGTAAAAAACCTTTAGCGGTGGCATCCAGATGCAATGGATGCAGCTTAAATTAGTACCAAGTTACCAAGGTTTAGGAAGTAAAAATGCCAGCAGCACTTCTAAGGAAATCCTCTCTTGAGGACACATCTGTGTGTGAGATCTTAAGTTGGTACTGACTTGTTATTCATAAAGGCGAACACAGCATAACTTGGTATACAACCGGGCTTTCCAGCACCATGGACATGTTGATGTTTCCTAAAGAAAATGCATGCAGAGTCCTTGGGATGCGGTTAAAGCAATGTGTATGTATGTAGCTGGTAGATTTTTAACTCACCTCTAGCTGGTGGAGGTAGAGCTATGTGTTCTGAACATGGGGAAGCGGGGTGGGGAGGGTTTATACTGGCTTTTGAATTTCGGATCCTGATGGCTGTTGACGAGTTTGTCCATGTTTTAATTTATACGGCTTGCTATCTAAAATAGAAGTGATGTGTAGAATATTTTGGGACTTAAACAAGCTGTACTCTGGCTTTGATCCATCTGCTGTTACCAACAGAAGGAAAGTGGAGATTGGAGGCACGCAGAGGTTGTTGGATAGAGAAAGTGGCCTGTCTGTGTGTTTTAAAGTTCAGATTCTCTCACAAACTTTAAAAGAGAAGACAAGAATTAGAAAACCGCTCTGTCTTTTCGTTCCAGTGGATTCTGTGTGATAATCAATGGAATTTTTGCCCAATAGCCTTTAATCATGGTGGATTCCATGCTCATAGATTCAGTCCTAATTTTCCAAACTATGACTTGCTTATTTCCTGGTGGTTTATTACTGAACAAAGTGCCATTGTGTCTTTCTGGAGTCAACAGCACACTCCAGATTAAGTGGTTTACCCATTGCACGTAAAATCAGTTAAGGAGATCCATCCCTACATGCAGTTCTGATTCTCATTTTTCAAAAATTGCACGGATGCCTTACTTTCCTGTCTCTGAGGCATCAGCAACGGGTACATGTGCGCCTATGACCCAGGTCTTTACTGTGTCTGTAGGGCTTGCATAGATGGTTTCCTCTGAGCTAAGCAAATGCTTTTGTTCTCTCCCTCTCTCCTTTTCTCCCTCCCTCCCTCTCTCCCTCTCTCCTTTTCTCCCTCCCTCCCTCTCTCCCTCTCTCCCTTTCTCCTCTTGCAAACCCTTTCTACTTTGCAGACTGTTTAAAAATGGAAAAACAGCTTTAGAATAAGCAGCAGGAAGGCTCATTGGCTATTAAAACACATGAATAAACCCTTATCGAACCTTAGCACCATCCCCCTTACCGTGTTTACAAACAGAAAATGAATCTGCCTTCCAGGGTTCAGTGATGATGGCATTGGCATAAAGGGAAGCTCTGCCTAAAACAGAACAGAACAAAACCTCACCCTTGCTCAGATAAAACAGAAGTAGCATGTGGGCTGGAAAGGAGAGCAGCCCAGAGAAGAGCTGAGGAGGAGGAGGGAAAGGAGCACGGAGACAGGCAGGCTTTGCTTTCCTCTGAAGCGATCACTCTTTCCAAATCACATTTGTGATAGTTTGTATGAGAACTTTACGCCTTATGGAATCGGATGTTTAAATGTAATTAATTAATTCAGATTTAGAACTTAATGAGATGGTACCTGCGATCTCCTCACTTTGAAATAATTGTCACGATGTAAGTGCTGAAAGAGAATTAATTCATCCTAGAGTTTTACCAAACTATGAAACTTGCTCTTAACAGGAAAGTGGGAATTGGTTGTTACGCTGAGAATGTGTCAAAATGCTTCCGAAGCATCAGAGGCTTCATGTTAGCTGTAGTTTCCATTCACAGTAGTAGAAGTATTCTGGAATCCAGCAAAATGGCATACAGCCATTTGCGATAAAATATATTTTGAATGATGACAAATAGTTGCCTCTAGAAATAACTAGGATCCATTACAGAAGGGCTCATGGATATCACAGTTAACACGCTAATGGGATTCAAGGTTCATTCTTACACTAAAATATACACCTGTTTGATATCATTCAATAGCATTAATTAATGGCAACATTAGCTGCCTTTGACAAAGAAGAGTACATCTATCTTTAAAGATGTCCTAATCTATAGCCTCCATCCAGCCATGCCCCAAACCAATTATATGCATTGGCTTATTAATAAATAGTTACTTAACCTTCAGAGACTTACTTTACTCAGCGATCAGTGTTCAAACAGCCATTCAAAGTGGGACACTATTAAAAACTTAGGAAGATTATCTACTAACCTTCCTAACTGCAATACAGAAAGTTAATGCTGAATTTTATCCAAATGGTGGTTTGACTCACCTCAATGCAGATGTGTCCGGATTGACCTGAGATCCTTAACCCATTCCTCTTATGTTTGTATCTCCCCACTACTCAGCTTTGATCTGGGACCATGAACTATGAAATGATGATACTTTTACTGAATAAATTTTAGCTAAGTCTCCTCCACCCTCCTTCTCTCCCTCCCAGGGTCCAATCCTTAGCCACAGAGATTTTATTTCTGGTATCAAATTTTAACAAAAGAACTGGTAGGGACATCTCCCCCATGCAGCAGCTGCTGTATAAGACGACCTGAGAGTAGCAAGGCACCGTGCAAGAAACACATTTGCAGGTTCAAGTTAAATCTTGGCTCTATTCTCTTTAAACTCACAGGCAGCTACTTTTCCCCTGTGCAACATGAGAACTGGTTTGTTCGTTTGTTTGCTTGTTTGTTTGTTTCTGTTTTCTTGGTGTCATCCAGCAGGAATTCCTGTATGTCTGTTGCAGCTTGCTTGACAGGTAATTTGTTCCTTGGTTAAGAGCCCTGGCTCTGGAGTCTCATAAATGTATTTAGATAGAGGTATAAGTGTATTAGTCCCTTCTCTCTGGATTCAGTGGAGTCACAGCAGCTGTAAAACAAAGGCTCATTACTCCCCTGAGCCTCCCTTACTGGCTAGTGGAGGCTCTGCCCCTGTGTCTTCTTCATTCAGAGATCCAAGCTGAAGACCAGTTTGGTCTGGAACACTCTGTTCCCAGGCAAAGGAAAGAAGAATGTCAGCTAAGCCATGCAGTTACCAGTGGCTAATGGGATGGAAATGTGGCTTTCCTCCATGGTGAGATGACATAAGCCATTAGGCAATGATGATGTCATAGGCTTCACTTTCTTCCAGGGCAGAATGTCTGACAGTAGCACACACCTTTAATTCTAACACTCAGGAAGCAGAGGCAGGTAGATCTCTATGAGTTCAAGGCCAGCCTGGTTTGTCTAAAGAGCTTCAGGATGTCTGGGGCTGCATGTTGAGACCCCATCTAAAATAAGACTTAAAGAGAAACACAGCATAGCAGGTGGATAACTAGAGACAATGAAATAATCTGTTATACAAGTTGCAGCAACTTTGTGCTTTAGCTTTCCAGTCTATTCAACGAAAATAACGAAACCAGTATCTCCACAGGATGTCAGGGGGACCAGCCTACAGTACACACACAGGGATATCAGCAGGACCAGCTTACAGTGCATAGCTCTGAGCAACACCCAACGTGAAGGAAGCATATAATAAGTAGCAGACACTGCTGTGTCTTTGTCCTTGGTGAGGCTGAGTGCTGTGTTGCAGTCACGGTCCTTAGCTAAAGGCTTTAAAGGCTTTTGACTACTCTGGTCTGGATACTTACATTGGTCCTGGGCCTTTTGGGACAGCATGCTTGTTTTTCATATTATTATTGTTAATTTCTCAATAATGTATAAAGAAAATGTTATTGTTGGTGTGCGTGCAGACAACAAAGCATGTACAATAATTGATACTGTGATCTGAGGTACTTACCAAGTGTCTCATATTTGGTCTCCCATAGAGAAAAGAGACCACTATCATTGGATAACTGCTACAACAGAAAATCCCCCAGTAAAGCAATTTAACAAAATAAAAGGTTTTTTCTCACTCCTGTAATGGGACTTGACTGATGCTACCTGGGGACCAAGATGGATGAACGCTATTACTTTAAAACACGAATTCCATGTCCTTCCAAGTGTTAGTACCAGCTAGCAAACAAGAGTGAGAAAAGGCCATGGTTTCCACTTGTCTTTTAAAGCCACACCCAACTGCAAGAAGATCTAAAACTCAGAGTTTAACTCTGCCCAGGACATACTTCTACAGACTGTACATGGGAAATTTCTGCATATATATATATATATACACACACATATATATATACATATATATATACATATATATAATATATATATTTATTTATATATATTTATATATATATAAATATATATATTTACCATTATAGATGTGTGGCACCAAAGAGGTATAGCTAATAGAGTTAGGAGTAAGAAAAGAGGGGTAGATGAGATATCCCAACCACACAAAGGTTCTGGGGTGGGGGTTAGAATTTGGTGGCAGCCTTAAGCCAGTCTTGGGTGATGTATTATTTAAAATAAATTAGTTGGGATCTCTTGACTTCTGGAGTGGGTGTAGATGATACTTAACAAAAGAGCTGCAAATTCATATGATTTGACTTGTGCTTGCTGACTTGCTGGAGTAGAGGCAAAGCAGAGCCCACTTCACAGCCCTTGCTCAGGAGTGGCTTTCTAATCCTGACAATTACACCCACACTGTGTCTAAGCATGCTGGAGAATTAGATGCTGTCTCCCAACACTGGGTTCTCACTGTTGACTAGCAATTTGCGTTTTGTTTGGTATCACATAGCTGTCTATAGGTTAGATACTCGCTGTGAGCTTGGGTTGAGCTTGCCTAACAATAGTCCATGTTCTCCTGAAAACAAATCATTCACTTTATAAGCAATATTTCAGAGCCCCTGCCTGCCAGCCTCCGGGAGAGCAGGTACCCTTGGGGACTGAGTTCTCCACCTTCCCGCTAGAGGCAAGGGACAGGGTTAGTGCTGAGGCAAGGGGTGGAGTTAATCCTGAGGCAAGGGGCGGGGTTAGTGCTGAGGCAAAGGGTGGGGTTAGTGCTGAGGCAAGGGGCGGGGTTAGTGCTGGGAACTATGGGAGGGAGAAGTGACAGGACACATGAAGAAGGCTGAGAGGCAGAGCTGGAAGAATCAAGGTGGTGACTGCGATATTTCCATCTCTCTCATATCATTCCTGCTCCTCAAACTCCTGTGTCAGAGTCACAGGCAAGGGATGGGGAGATGGCTCAGTGGTAAGGACAGCATGTGTGACAGCTTACCTGTACTTATCCTGCTCCAAAGGCAGAGACAGAAGTTCCCTGGAGCAAGCTGGTTAGACTAGACATACTACTGAGCTCTGGATTCGATTGAAAGACCCTAATACAATGAATAAGATAAACAGCAATCAATAAAGAGTCAAGATTTCAGCCTCCACCACACACACATGAATGCATACCCATATGTGCACATACTACATATGAGAAGGTAAAAAGCCAATGTGAAATAATAAATGCCATGGCTACATGCCTTCCATGGAGGACTTAACTGAGCTAAAGAACTCTTCTTTACCACTCTAAATATCTTACCATTCCAAATAAATAATATCTCCAGGTAGATGTATGTTTTATTTATTTATACGTGTGTGTGAGTGTGGTTGCAGTGGAGCTACGTATGAGGGTGGTGTGTTCATTTAGAAGTGTGCATGCTCTCTAGGTTTCTGTTGTGGAGATGAAACACACAAAGGCATTGCAGAAGCACCTAAGAGGGCCTTCGGCTTGCCTCACCCCACCATGGAAGCAGAGACAGACAGACAGACACAAGGACAAGAGCATGGAAGGGAATGACCTACTCAGAATAGCAACCATAGCATCAATCACTGAGGACAAAGGCTTCCTCAGGAAATCCCTCCTTTAGGCCCTACCTCCTGTCTCCCCGGCGTTAAGGGCGAACTCTGCAGGGCACACTCTAATAAGGCATGATGATAATAGGCAACCATCCCTTCTCGAAAATAATGTCGTGTTCATGGTAACAAGGAAAGGCACACCCTTCAGTTTGCTTTCTTTTACTTTTTTTATTATTTATTTATTTATGTGTATGTGCATGTGAACACAGGTTCCCATGGAGGTCAGAAGAGGGCATCAGATCCCCTGGGGCCTGAGTTACAGGCAGTTGTGAGCTGCCCATTGTGGCTTCTGAAAACTGAACCCAGGACTTCTGGGCAAGCACTGCATGCTCTTAGCCCTTGAATCACCTCTCCTGCAGCCTGTAGCTCTTTCTTGAAGTATTCACTAGTGAATAAGAGTCAAGAGTCACCAAAGAGGCAAGCAAAGTCACACATACTCAGTGTCTTAAAACTTTTGTCATCTTTCCCAGAGTGGCTAGGTCCAGAGAGGTGAAGGATCTAGACAGAAAAGACCAGAAGAGGAAGATAATGAAGGAATTTGTGATGAATTATACACAACTGGAAGGAGGACTCCTTCATTGTAAAGTCTCTGCTTGGGGAGGTCCCTAGTCTTATCAGCACTTGTGGGGGATTGACCACAAGTCAGTGCTTTTTGGACGTTTCTAAATCACCACAGATGTGTCTCTGTGGGCAGAAAGAAGTACCCACATGAGATAAGTCACTTTCCTTCAGTAATTATGCCCCCAACACTCCAGAGAATCATTAGAGAGCTGGCTTCCAATGCAAAGTCCCCAGCTAGCCCCAACACGGTGGTCTGAAGCTCCAGTACTAGGCCAGCCATCTGCACACCCCTCTGGGCATCTTGATGAACACTGAAGTTTGAGCTATTCACTGAGCCTTTCCTCTAATCTTCCAGAATGAGGAAGTCTGAGCCAGGCTGCCCCTCACAGCCTCGTCCCACAGTGAAGACTCCAAGCATTGCTCACTGAAGAGCCAGCAACGTCACACTAAGGATGGAACAGGGACCTGCCTTCCACAGTTGTGGGTGGGTCTCCTCTGAGGTCATTGCCTGGAAGTGTGGGAGGTTTCAGTACAGCAGATCTAACTAACCTGATCCTTCCAAATTGCAGATTATGATGAAGCAAGACTCCTCTGCTTTTGCTATATTAACCATGAATCTCTGGGAATTAATCCACCCAGGTTTTCTTTACTTTTGGAAAATTATTCTTTAAATTGAAGACAGTATCAGCAAGTAAGACGAGTTATCACATTAGGGAAAATGAATAGAGACCTTATCAGGGCACACACTCCTACAGGGAATTAAGGAGAGATTATAATCACATAACATATATTTTTAACTTAAAACATCCCCTAACATCTTCCTATTTCCAGAACTCATTCTTCAGATAGCAACATTCTATGTCATCTTAGCTCCAGGGATTAGTGAATCAAGTCACTATGAATAAGTCAAAGCAGGGCCTTGTAATAGATGACTTGCCCAGCACATACAAGAGCCTGATTTCATCTTCAGCTCAGTGTGTGTGTGTGTGTGTGTGTGTGTGTGTGTGTGTATTGTGTGTGTGTATATGTGTGTATATGTGTGTATGTGTGTGTGTGTGTTGTGTGTGTATGTGCATGTGCATGTGCATGTGTGTGTGCATTGCTACCACTCATGGAGAAGCCAGAGCCACATATCCCTATCGTACTCGACTATGCAGATCTTTGAGAAGTGACTTCTTTAATCGGGAGCAGCCCAGACAACACACAAAGGATTTTTATCTGGCAGCCATGAGTGAGGCAGGCTTGAGAAAAGGTATTAGGTTTAGGAGACAGCTCAGAGATAGATGAAAAAGGAGAGACACCCAAGCATGCCCAGAGCAGTAAACTAGCAACAGAAAAATGGTTGAGGTTCCATGCCATCAGCAGTGCTGAGAGCAGGTGATCACTCATGAGCTCAGGGAGCCAGCTGATGATGGATTCCGTCCAAGGAAAGCTCCCACACTGTGCCCCGAGAGCGAGAGGAACTACGCATGGCCAGCGTCCAGGTGCAGAGTGCTGGTTCCAGGGATAAACAGCCCTGCTGGGAAGGAGGCTCCAGAGCTGCTGCATCATGGACTCAGAACCACAGTCACTGGCTGGCAGTACTGGCGAGCATGTCTTTAGGAATATGTCCTTCCTCATGCACTGCGGGGGGGGGGGGGGGGGACAAACATAGCTGGTTACAAAGAGAAATTAGCTAATCCTGATGACAATGGGTTATAGAATGGCAGGACAGATGTATTTGTTACTCTGTTGCTAGGATAAGACACGATGACCAGAAACAACTTATAGGAGAAAGATTTCATTTGCCACTTCAGGTTTTGGGGTTGGAGAGAGAATCTGTAATGGCGAGGGAGGCGTGATAGCAGGGGACCAGACAAGGAAGCTAAGAGACCACATCTTTAGTGAACTGGAAATAATAAAAGGTTATAAACCATCAAAGCCCCGATGAATCACTTCTTCCAGCAAGGCTCTACCTCCCAAAGGTTCTACAACCTTCTCTAACAGCACCAAACTGGGAACCAAGTATTCAAGCACCTAAGACAGATGAAGGCGGACATTTCTCATTTAAATGACCCACAGAAGCTGGGTTCATAGGTTATGGTGCAAGGAGTGAAAATCGAGGAAAGGTATTCCAATTCACTGTTATCTCAGAGAAATCAATAGGATAAATTTCGGGTTTAGATTACTCAATCTGAGACCAAAGGCAGACAAAGATGTAGCTGTATCAAGTCTCTGAGGTGTTAGAACGTTAACAGAACTACTAGAGAGTAGTCAAAAATTATGTTCTTTGGAAGACAAAGGCAGACTCCATTTTCCATGTAGGCAAATTATAGACATTTCTGTATGGTTAGCAAAGACTTCTGTAAAGTCAAAAATCTTGGGTACTGTAGACAGAAGTCTGGGGCAGGGGCACACATGGGAAGGAGCCTGAGTCTTGTTACTTGGTGTGGCTCACACCAGTGTAAACACTTGTTCCAATGAGGAATGGGAATAACCTGGTGTGTCAAGTGGAACAGTGGATGATGTCTTCTTCTCTGAGGTGTGCAGAAGCTGGAAAAGTCCAGGTCATCAGTTTCTGGAGGGATGGACGAATGGATGGATGGATAGATAGATAGATAGATAGATAGATAGATAGATAGATAGATAGAT
>JANHMN010000011.1:73518486-73556389 GCA_030674055.1 Rhabdomys pumilio | reverse complement strand
GATAGATAGATAGATAGATAGATAGATAGATAGATAGATAGATAGATAGATAGATAGATAGACAGATAGATATGCTCAGGCATCTGTGTATAGACAGATGGAGAATCACAAATTTTCAAAATCTAAGACTGTAAGCTGTTGGCTGTAATCATACTCCCTTCAAGGGGCCTGAGAACGTGGAGTCTACAGTGTTACACATCCTACAGAAAGAGCTCTGACAGACCCAGGGCTCTGCTGGGTACTGGTCTAATCTCTTTGTGTATCCCATTTTCCAGCTACAAAATGGGAACAGAAGAGGAAAACTCACACCTAGTTTCCGTTTCACACCCTGTTGCTAAGATGTTACAGTAATTTTGTCATGTCAAAATGTTTTCTTTTTCAGTGTCAGGTTACCTTCATGAAGCTATATGTTACTTACAGAGACACTAGTGGGACTTTCAAGGGGAAACTATGAGGTTTCGGGATAGTTATGTGGCCACAACACATCAGACGTCTTGCACAACACACGAAAGACCTCAGACCTAGAGAGTTTCTTTCCTAACAACTGAATTTGACATCCTGGGTTACAGTTCAGTTAAATCCTAGGCTGGAAAGAAAACCCAAGGAACTTACATGGGTCAGAGCATGCCGTTCACCAGGTTGCAGCAACACTGAAGTCAGCGTAGTGGTGATTTCCAGTGAGACTCATCCCGTGTGTGCTTGAGTTTGTGAGGTGGGAAGAGCACCCTCGCTTACACCTTTATCCAAGGGGCTCTTTTCAGCTCTACCCTGGAATCTTCTACCCACAGAAATGGAAACAGAGTGAATTTATGCATGGCCTCACTTTTAGAAACTAACCCACTTTCTCTGAGCTTGCACTGAAAGCAGCTTCCCTCCCAGTCTTTACTCTTTCAGTGTTTGAGCAGCCCTCTAGAACAAGGACATTTCTCACAGGCTTATGGCGTCTATGCTTATGCAGCTCGGCCAGCAAAGGCAGACTCTTGCCCGTTGCTCTTTCTCTAGGTCTTTGTCATCTCTGCACTGTGCTTCCTTGTGTCGCTGTGACAAACACCATGACCAAAGCAACTTAGGGGAAGAGTAGGTGCGTGGCTCACCCTCCCAGGTCAACTCTGCCAGGTGGAATTCTCAGCATGAACCCAACCAGGCACTGAGGTGGAAGTCTGTGTGATATATCACATAGCATTACCTCTGACCCAAGAACTAACTCACAGCCAAAGAAGTACCGTAGCAACGGCGGGAGGTGCTGCTTGCTGGTACACAGGCTCACACTTAACTAGCTTTCTGATGCAGTTCAGGACTACCTGCTCAGGGAATGGTGCCACCCACTGTGGACTGAACCATCTTGCATTGGTTAATAACCAAGACAATGCCCTCAGGTGGATCTGATCTAGGGAATGCCTCAGTTGAGAATCTCTTCTCAGATGACTCTAATCTGTGTTAAATTGACAGCTGAAGTTAACTCGGGCAAGTCAGCTGTGTTCAGTGTGGAAAGGTGGAGATTCAGAAACACAAGATTTAAAAAGGAAGGCAGGTATGGAGGATGGGAGTGGGAAGGAAATAAGGAATGGATGTAGAGGGAGAAGGGGAGGGGAAAGAAAGACATAAGGGCTGAAGAGAGGAGTGGGGGAGGAAATGGAGTAAGCAGTCAACATTATCAGTATTCCATTGTTCTAGATGAAACTGGATCATTTTTTATAGGCACAGCCTTCTCTTCTCACAAAAAAACACATAGTTCTTAGTGCAATTCATGATCCTGATGGTAGCAGAACATGGAGGGCCTAAAGGAGAACAGAAGCTGGCTTGGCAGGTGAGGGCTTGCACAGGCAGCCCCCACTGTGTAGCGAACCAAGTACTCTCCAGCACTGCCCACCTAGTCTCTCTCGGTCTCTGAAGACCAGAAGTACAAGCTTAGTAGGGTGTTTACAATATTGTTACCCAGGGGCCCTCCAGGCTGCACCCATCTTGGGTCCTCCTGAAAACGTATATTGTCCTTGAACTCAGATTCTTTGTGCTGCACAACGGAGGTCACCATCCTCTTGTCTACCATCTGGGAATGAGTTCCACTCCTTAGCTCTCCGTAGGTGCCTCCTAGTCTTGCCTTGTGTACCCTCCCACGGGCCCTTAAAAACTCTGAACCCTACTCAGGCTTCAGTTGTCTTTTGCAAGGAGGACACGAGGCTATTTTAAGCATTTAATTGAGTAGATTCACCTGACTCAGGGCCATGATCTTTTCTTAAAGTCAGCCAATTCAGATCCTCTGTGGTGTCTACACAATATCTTCAGAGTTGTCTAGTTCAGTAACTGAGTAGCCCAGACAATGTGTGTGTGTCCGCCAGGCAGCACAAATCTTGATGATCACTGTCAGATTCTTCTAACCATGAGAGTGTCTTCAAAAGGGTTCAGGGGGTACCAAGCAAAGATGTCTAGAACCCTTCCCTCCTCTCAGACTGAATGTAGGGCTCCTAAGCCGTAATATGTTGAAGTCCCTTTTGTGGGAAACAGCTCCCAACTCCAAAGGAACCTTCACCCAGGTGCAAACCTTTTCCAGGTGTAAACAAGCTGACTTGGGCAGGCAGGGTGAGAGAGGATGAGCTAGGGGGACAGACTATCACATGTGCACCGCCCAGGCTGAGGAAGCATGGCAGACAACAAAGAGCCAGCAGAAAGGAGATGAAAGGAAGGAGACATCTCGAAAGACAGAAAAATTCAGATTAATATGAAGGGAAAGAGTTGGAGAGGACAAGAGATTGCAGCCAAAACCTGAGGTGCAGAAAGCTGGTGGCTACTTCTAACCCATGAGTTCGCCATTGCATTCTGACTGTAGACATGAGACACACCTACTTCCAGCAAGTCCATTGACCAGTGAGCAGGGTGGCCCAGTGTTATGTCTTTAGTACTCAGTCCTCTGCTAGTGGCATTCTCTTGGAAATTTGTGGAAACTTATGAATAGCAGGAAAGGAACAGGCAGGGCTTGAGGACCCTGAGCTGAATCAGTCCCACCAGGATGCACTGAACCACCTGTGCAGGAAACCACCACACAGACCTAGCCGCTTCAGCTGCCATGGCTCCTTGGCATGACGGGCTGTATCCTCTGAACTGTAAGCCAGAGTAAAGCCTGCCTCCTGTAGGTTGTTTTGGTCAGGTATTCTGTCACAGAAATGAAAACCAGTAGCCCCCTAGCTTGAGCACAGTGCCTCTAAAAGACTCAGGCTCCCAGGCTCAGCTCAGTGCCTGGCCCCACTCCAAACCTGAGCCCTAAGAGTGAGACCAGGAAGGCGTTCTGACAGCACAGGGTGAGTGGGAGCAGCCGTAGTGTGGAAATTTGAGTTCTTTCAGAGTTGGGGGCTTACTTTGGATGTGTAGAAAGTCATGAGGTCCTCTGGGTGGAGGGTAACTTGGAGCAGCAGCAGGCAATAAAACATCTTCAGGGGGCTACAGTGGGGCACCACGGGTTAGAGGTGAGAACAAAGGCCAACACAGCAGCAGATCTAGTGCTGAGGAAAGACAGAACAGCCCAGGAGAGGCAGGTAGGAGCTGAGGTCGGGGCTCGGCCACAGGCAGCCTCCATCTTTGTGCAGCCTGTGGACCTGAAGGCTGCAGCCAGGTAGATGCCTGCAGCTCTGCTCACAGCATCTGCTACGTTACCATCCTTAAGTAAGATAGGTGCAGGGAACCTTGGCCTCTGAGTACATATGCACATACCAGGGCCTTGTGACCATAAAATGCTCGTTCCAAGGTTCCTTGGTGCGGGGAGGCAGCTTCCGAAGTCTGAAGGACCTTTGAGAGCAAGACTGTTTTCATTGTTTTCAGCCTTGAGTGAAATTTCTTCTTGGGATCTCTGGGCATGTCTCTGAGGTGTGCCTTCACCCCACCTACAAGAAGCTGGAGCTTGTCTCTTGGAGCTGAGCTTGTCTAGGGCTACTATTTTCTGGAAAAACCCATAGGGGGAGATTGGCTTCACCTAGTATCACCATGAGACAGTAAATCCACTCCCTGCTACTAAAGGTTTTCAGACACCAAATGTCTGTGTGTCACAGATTCCATTGCCCTCTGTGCACGGAACATAGTCAACTCAACATTTCTAGGACTTCCCTGAAAATCCTATCACCCAGAAACTGATAATAGACTATCCCAAGCACTGGAAGTTTCATCTGTCCATCCAAAGCACCATTCTGTCCACACTATTGGAAACTGGAAAGAAAAGCCTTTCTGTACACACAGATATGACCACCCCATACAGTGAACCAGACAGCATCTTAGAGGAGCAAGCCTGGGGAAGTCTCCCTGAATTCATACCTGCGTGCACTAAATGGGAAAATCTCCACTCTCTCAGATGATTCCAAACCATGGTGCTTGCTGACCCCACCCAGGGAAGCTTTGTTCATTGTGAGAAATTCAGTTGTGAGATGCGGGAGCACCCTTCACAAACTTTCCCCTGTTTGTCATACCAGGCTCAGCTGCCCATGACTCGCAGACCCCCACAGCCTGGGCACACCCCTCCTCTCAGAGTTTAGACTCTGAACCTTTCACCTCCAATATTGGGGGCTTTGGGAGGTGACTGGAGTCAGATGGGGTCACAAGGGTAGATCCTCATGGTGGGATTTGTAACCCTGTAAGAAAAGAGTTTTCCCATGCACACACCAAGGCCATGTGAAGACACAGGGAGAAGGTGGCTTCTTTCTTCTGGGACTTCTCAGCCTCTGGGACCATGAGAAACAGTTTCCTCTTTGGTCCTCATGGAGAGTCCATGGTTTGTGCAGCTCAAACACACAGAGCCTCATGCCAAGGATGCCATCCTCTAAAGCCTTCCTCTGCAACAGGAACACACTTCCCACTCCCGGCTGTCCAGCTCTGGGCTGGCTCCAGATCACCACATCTCCCTCAGATTCCTCATGCAGAAACTATACCTCTTCTGTAGATTCCATTTCCTACCCAGCCTTCCCTCCAACTCACAGCTCCTGAGGACAGACAGAGCAGCTCATCGGAAGTAGATAACAGTGCCAACTTCAGCTCTCACCCCAGAGAGGGTGCTCAGTACACGCCTACTGAGCTCCCAGAGGAAACTGGCAATGGTCGTTTCACCTCCATCCCTCCAAGCCCATACCTGATCACTGCTCTTTTTGAAATAAGAAGTAGGGTACCAACAGACCAGACGGCTGTTCTGCCTCCACTATGAGCTTTTCAAAGGACACCAGACCTCTTCAGATCCAAGCTCAGGAGAGTTCGGCTGGTTTTAAACACTCCTTTACCCAACCCAGCACTCTTCTAATGCAACCACAAGCCCCAACACACACACACACACACACACACACACACACACACACACATATACAGAGAGAGAGAGACAGAGACAGAGAGAGACAGAGAGAGACAGAGAGACACACAAGCAAAAAAGAACACGTCATACACGGAGGAGAAAGAAGCAGAAAAATTGACATACATGCATGATGGACATGTATTCATGCACACACACACACACACACACACACACACACACGAGCATAAGTACATTCAGATAATCATATACACTTCATTTGAGGCAGACATTGAGGTTTTCCCAATATCTGGACATCTGCTTCAAGCTCTGCCATGGCTATTTATAGCTCTAACACATCAGACCACCCCAGGCTTTCTCATGGGGAAGGAAAATGTTATGTAGGGCAATAGGCCTCCTCTTGTATCTGGCACTGACCTCAGGTGAACCCAAGCAGGATGCAACCCGGCTTCAGCTCACACGTGGCTGAGTCCACAACAGCCCACATTTGTTGCAGCTGACTCTGGCAAGGTGCCCACTCAGCTGATACTTCAGTACCAGGAAGTCATGAGGAAGAGTGTGGAATCGCACAGATGACTCCCAGGAAGACATGAGGAAGAGTGTGGAATCATACAAACAACTCCCAGAAAGCCATGAGGAAGAGTGTTGAATCGAACAGATGACTCCCAGGAAGACATGAGGAAGAGTGTGGAATCGCACAGATGACTCCCAGGAAGCTATTGGGTGCTTGGGTGCTTTCTGAAGGTCAACAGTACAACCCAACTCTGTTTCGAAGACATCATACCTCTTCTCCAGTTCCTCAGATTCAGCAGTGGCTGGCACCCTGACTGTTGCTCTAAAGAGCTGCCTCAAACCTGTCCTGCCCAATAGATGGGAAGCAAGCTGAGGGTGTAGCCGGCACCCTTCCTGTATACTTCCAGCCCTCTGTGCTCACTCGGCTCATTTTCTTGACATAACTCAGTATTTTATTGACTTACAGGGCATTATTTGTCTTTCTCAGTTGTTGTAAATCATAGTAAAGGGGCATGCGCAGGCCTAAGAAATGATGGGTGCACAGTCCCTGCCTTCAGGAGGCTCACAGCCTAGTGATGTACACCTAGGTGAGTGGCCCTAACAGGTGAAATGAGAACTGGGTACGTGGGAAAATCTCAGAAGACCGTTCCTTCATCACCAGAATGTGAGCTGACCCTCCCTGCAGGCATTTCTGTCTCCTTTCCCATCCTGTTCCTCTCTCTCTCTCTCCATCACTTGCACAGCCCCTTCCCTCCCTCCGAGATTCAGTGATGGACAGAGTTTATTAGAACCCTGGGTGTTGTGACAGAACCTCAGATGAGCAAACACAAACACCGGAGAAACAACCAGGCTTCCTGGTGTCTACTGCCAGGCCTGCTGCTGAGGATGTCTGTCACCTGAATCCTCCCAGGCTTCTTCCCACAATGCTATACTCTGGCTTAGGGTCAGGGGTCAAGTGAACAGCCACAGCAACGGCTACGCATCCACCACTGCCTTCAATTCGTCTAACCTCTTGCCTGGCTCAAAACACCGCTAAATAAATCATTGCAAGCCCCGGCAGCTATTTGCTTGGAATTTCAAATCACAGTTTAAGGGGAAGGGGTTAGAAATGAGCGTGTTTATAAGCAATGTTTATTAGCTCAGCTCCTCTCTGGAGAAGGTAATTCTTTAAAAAAAAAAAATGCCATAAACCATAAGCAATGATCACACGGGGATATGACATTTTATCTCCACACCCAGGAATAATTCAATTATCCTCAAAGGCTAGTTATTTCCGAAGGTGGCATTTTGACATGTGTGCATCTTCCCTGGGGCCTCCAGTGCTCACCACTAAACACTGTTTTTACAGTGCTCACTGAGAGCACATTGCACAGGTTTCCACAAAAGAGCCTCAACCCCGAGGAAACCCTTCAGCCATGGCTCCTCCAGGGTGCACTTTCAGATTCAAGTGTCTGTAGCTTTTCCTTGAAGACACTCACACCCGTGGCTTTTGCTTTTGTTGTTTTCTTCTCTGGGCCATGATTTATCTTTTCAACACGTCCAACAAATTGAGTATATGAACTGGCATGCATGCAGGAAAGAAGCAGACAACGTAAACTCACTTTGGTTTGTAACAGAACCCTAGTATTCTATTAAATTCACAGAGACAAGTGTCTGAATCTCACAGTCCCAGGAAGTGTGTGGGGCTCCCAGGCAGAACAGGGAGAATCTGGTCTCACAGGAGCCTACTGCTGAGCAGATCAAGAGTGGGCAGAACCCCAAGAAATCTTCTGAAAGAGAGAGCAAGCTCAGTCTATCCATTTCTGCCTTAGTGGCCTGCAGCCTGACCAGTATTTAATACCCCTCATTCATTCATGTTGTGTTGGTGAGCAGAAAAACAAAACAAAACAAAACAAAACAAAACAAAACAAAACAAAAACAAAAACCATCCTGGCTCATTCCTCCACTCTTGGGAAGCAAATTGCTCTTTGGGATTTTATATGGATCTCTGTATTTCTCCACCAAAGTAGTGTGGGTATCAGAGGCCCTGGTGCCTCTCACAGCAAATGATTTGGTAAGAATGACAGACATTTTCCTCAAGCAGGTAGCTCCTCATGAGTCACTGACGGGGAGGTGGGGGGGGGTGTGGAAGAAGGTTACTCCGCTTGGAGTGGACTTATCAGGAGAGAGATCTGAGGAAAACAAGGGCCGGTGGGGGAAGGCTCCTGCCTCAGGATTGTGCATTATAATCAAGTCATTTATCGACTCACTCTTTGGTATATTTACTTGGTGTATTTATCTGCAGCTTATTTGCAAAGCATAAAACCTGCAAGCATTGTCCATGGACCAGCCAGGTGCCAACACTTTAATAGTCCATGGACCAGCTAGGTGCCAATGCTTTAGTAAAACCATTGGACATTAACTCCAGAGCCAAGGACTTTGAAACAGGACTTAGAAGGGTGAAAATGTTAGGTTTCTCTGGCTGGGGCCTGCCCATGGTGAGTAGACAGCGAGCCACTGGCATGCACACTTGGAAGAGACAAGCCATGTGCATTGTGTTCTACAGCAGCCAAGATGGCTGCCCCCTGCTTACCCCGATGCTTCTGCTCCATCATACAAGAATTGGTGGATGAAGTTGCCTCATCTGTGTTGACTTGAATGTGAAATGTCTCCCATGAGCTCCTGTGTTTTAACACTTGACAGTGCTGTTTGATGAGGTTGTGCAATCCCTGAACAGGAAGTCCTAGTTGGTAGAAGGAGGCCACCATGAGTAACCCTTGAATGCTTGGCCCAGCACTGCTTCCTGTCTAATTCTCTCTGTGTTCTGTAAACCAAGATGTGAACAAGCCATGTGATGCAAGCTCACCCTCTCAGACCAAGCCACTCCTGCCACGTCTGCCTCCCCTGGCACAAAGTTATGAGCCCAAGTAAACATCTCTTCCCACAGTTGCCTCTGTCGGGATTTTGTCATGGCCATGATAAACATGATAGACATGGATGATTGCTTTTGTGTTTTGTATCTGGATCTACATGTGTCTGAGTATACTTGGGTGTGTATCTGTTTGTCCATTTCTATTAACCCACCCTATCGACTGACTGGTCAATCCACCAGCTTACTTATCAGTCAATGGACACATGGTATCTATGCATAAGCCTGTCTACCTCTCTATAATGTATACTTTGCTTATAACAGATGGTTAGGTAAAACCAGGATATCTACACACTAATCCCACAGGGTTATAATAATTCACCTCTTTGTGTTTTATTTTCCCTGTGTCCTAGAATAAATGGTGTCTCTTATACTCTAATACCAGAGTGAACATTAGTTAACGTAGGTACGGTGGTATATACCAGTAATCCCAGCACAAGGAGACCGGGGTAAGAGAATCAGATTGAAGCCAGCCTGAGCTGTTTAATGAGTTCCTGGTCTATATAAAAAGACATTGCTTCCAAAAATTCATGTAATTGTAAGTTTGACAGCGTTACTTGCAAAAGAAATGACTAGTTGGCAAGAACACTAAAATCCAGGTCACTGAGGATGGCTCCTCAGGAGGAGTAATATCTGAGCTGTGTTAGTTAGAGGATGTGGACACGGGATTTCATCTTAAAGCCTTGGCTTGCTCATGTATAAAAATGAATATAATAGGGCATACATCTCAAAGCATCTGGGTGAGGTTGTCTTGAGCCCCTCTTTTCATGACCCATATACTGGCTCGAGTTAGTACCAGTGCATGGCCAGCACACTTGCCCAGGGCCTGCCTGACTTGTGTTCTGCCACCTACTTCTTAAGGTTCTTAACAATGTTTCAACAAGTGTTTCTGTGTTTTTATTTTGCACTGAGCCCTACAAATTCAGATTGCTGAATCTGAGCTCAGCAAATGTTAGCTGATGTCATCCACCGTCCCTACAGACTCTGCATTATCTGAAAGCTCGATACACAGTCGAACTTACTAATTACCTTGTAACAAATGAGTTGCCAACAACTCGACAGAAACTCTGGATGACTTAGTAATCAAAAAGTAATAATAAACTGCAAGCTGAGAGGCCCTGCAAGCAATACAGGGTGGCGGCTGAGAGATGTTCAGGAGACAGTGGACAATGGACACCTGCCTGCCTGTGGTCAGCAGGAAATGATTCGTTTTCTGGTGATGGTTTGCATTGAGTCAGCGGGTTCTGGATTGGAGAAGGGCAGCTGAGCAGGGAGGCCAATGGTGAAGTCCTGACTAGGATGAGCTGAACACAGAAGACAGGGGTGTGTGGGGATGTGGGGGAGGAAGGAGGGAGGAGCAGGAAGGGAGGAGCAAGGATGGGCACATTTACTGGGAAGACTGCTGTTCACAGGAGCAGATGTACTAACTGAAGCATTGGGACTAAGATTTTATTTTAGGATAAGCAGACAAAGGAGCAACATGACTGTCAGAGGAAGACAGAGGGGGTCTGAGGTACAAGGTGGATGGCAAGTAAGACCTCCTCCCAATGTGTCAGCTTTCTTGGAGAAAGAAGCTGATGTTTGGCTAAGAGACAGGACAGGCAAAGATGCTGGAGTTTGAGGGGAGGGGACCAGACAGTGAGAAGGGAAGAGTTGGTGGTTTGTCTGTCTCCTACCTGTGAACTCTTTTTTTTTATTTATTTATTTGTTTATTTATAACCTCTCTCTCTCTCTCTCTCTCTCTCTCTCTCTCTGTCTCTCTCTCTCTGTGTGTGTGTGTGTATGTGTGTGTGTGTGTGTGTGTGTGTGTGTGTGTGTGTGTGTGTGTGTTACCATGCCATGGCACCCATGTGGTGATCAGAGGACAAACACGGGTGTCAGTCCTCCCCTGCCACTTAATTTCAGACCTGGTCTCTTGCTTCTCTCCACTGTATACACAAGGCTCACTGGCCGACATGGATTCTCCTGACTTTGTCCCCCATCTCACTACAGAATCCTTGAGATTACAGATAAATACTGTGTCTGGCTTTATGAGGGTTCTGCGGATCCAGATTCAGGTCATCTAAACTTGCAGGGCAAAATCTTCACCCAGTAGGTCATCTCTCTGGTCCCTAACATGAGTTATTAATGGACGTGTTTGGACGTGTGGACATTCATAGCTCAGATAACTGACATCAAGCTCCGGGCTAATAAGGGTGGTATTCGTGACACCCTCTTCTTGCAGGTTGGTGATCCACTGAGCAGGATGGTTGAAAAAATCTGGTCAGAATGTGGTCCAATAGCCACACCTGTCTGCCAGGTTTTATCCAGGCATCCCCAGGGACAGATTTTTAGAAAAAAAACTATTAACATAATTTAGTCTTGATTTACCCAACTGTATTTAAGGTTCCCCCTGACAGTTCCCTGGAATGGCCCATGTGAAGGGCTTGCCACAAGCTGAGCCAGGAATAAGTAAATGGCCATCATGGTCATTAGCTAATACAATATTACTCTGTGATAAAAAAAAAAATAATAATGATTGCTGTGTGCACAGCTGGATCTTCCCTTCCTCTGGGTGCTCTGCCAGGTGGAGAGATGAGAGGCACTCCTGCCTGTGTGCCACAATTTCCAGCCCCTGGAAATTGCCACGAATGAACTCAGAATGTGGTGCCCAGATTCATTCCTGTGTTCCAATGTCTCTATGTTCCAAGGGCTCATAGAGATGGTTAAATTACAAGAGACAACCTCATATAAACTAAGTGCACTAAGTTCCAGGATATAAGGTACAAAGCCAACCTGGGAAACATCTCCTTGGGGGGAAACCAATAGAAAAAACAAAACTGATCAGAAGCCTCACCTGGGAGCCTGAAACCTGAGGTTCAACAGCCCACTTGGTCAGTGAGTGAGTGTTACCAAGCCCCTATAATCAATATCGTGTCCACACTATAGGTTGTGAGTCCCCAGGAGGCCAAAACCTTCTAACTGGTAGCCAGTATACCCCATCACCTATCATGAAGAAAAGCTGCATGTTCATGGTGAGCCCCACCCCAGGTTCAGACCTCAGACGGCCAATCCTCTGAGTCTCCTCATCTGTCCCAGGTTTTCTGTAGTGTTTGGTGTCCTCAGCACCATGGGTTAGACTTTCAGTATGGGCTGGGCTATTCTGCCATGGAAGACACACTGTCTCTCAATGGTCCTTATAGATAGCATTCCACATCGTAGTCAATGAGTTTTACTGACTTAGTTCTCAAAGAACTCTCTACAACTCTTTGTTCTACAGGAACCAATTCACGTGGGCTTAGCCCATCCATGCCCCAGAAAACTTCATTCTTACGATGTTTCTACATTTGCTTATTCAGTGATTATCTTCCTCCCAAAATAAGAGGAGAGCTAAACTGTATCTCCGTGGTTAACTTGCCTTGTAACCATCTACGTGCTAAATTTAAGAAAAAAACAAAATCCATATGTTTCAAGCTTATTTGTTATTTTAAAACCATCAAAACATTTTAACAGCTGCTTAATGCCCAAGAATCATTTTGATATTTCTTAATAGGCTTCCAAAAATCTTTGCCTTAAAAAAATTAACAAAACAAGAGAAGAAACAGGTGGCTGTGTTTTATGAATGAGAAATACAGAAAAACACCCAGCCTCTGTTGCACTGGGCACAATTCACAACACAATCCCACCTCTCTGTCACCAGCCAGCCAGCAGGATACCCATCTATCTACAAAGCCTCACTGGCCCTGGGGTAGCTTCTTCTGGATCTGAACAGAAGCCATGAGTCACATAAGAAGGGTACCCACAAATATGGACTTAGTCGTTATTCTAGGGACATCTCAGAGCCCAGGCAAGAACGTCCCAGACTCTTGTCCTCTTCAAAGGGTACAGTGGCCTCTGCTCCTTGTATATCCTCCTCTGAACATTCTGCCAGATGGACAGGTAGGGGTTGTCCAGGGCCCACATCTTCCCGTACATCATACCATGATTGCGAGCCACAGAGAGCACCCAGTTCAGACTCAAGATGGACTTACCTATTAGTCTATAGATACATCAAAGCAGGTCATTCATAGATCAGGGAAAGGAACACAATGTACACCCTGTGGTGTCCTCTGCTACCTTCCTGTCTCTGTCTTAGACATAGGCATCACCATCATCACCACCGCCGCCAGCAATACCACCAGCACTACCACCACAGCCACCACCACCGCCACCACCACCACCACCACAGCCACCACCACCACCACCACCACCACCACCACCACCACCACCACCACCACCACCACCACCACCACAGCCACCACCACAACACTGTCTGGCTGTGATCATTCTTAGTTACTGAAGAGTGTCCCTGCCAAGTTCTCACTATGTAAGAGAGCATGGGAGTCAGCAAGGTCCTCAACATTAAGACAGGAAGTGAAAAAGACAACACGGGGAGTCATAGTGGATGGGGCATCTCTCAAGATTTGAATTGATGGTGGAGTCAGTGCTGCAGATGAGAAATTCTCCAGCTCAGGCCCTGAGGCTCATGGGAGCAGCAGACCAAGTTCAGGACTAGAGACAGCACCCACCTGCTGATGAAAGAGCAGGAAGAGGTTGAGGGACAAGGTAGCCATCAAATTATCCTTTGTTGTGAGAGGACACTGCTGAAAAACGTCATGGCAGACTTCTCACACTTCAAAAATAGGAATTCCTGATTATAAAAAGAATTGATTTGTTACGTTGCCTTGTGTCTGGATTTTAAACTACTTCAAACGTCTTTTCGGGAGCTGCTTTTATTTTATTCACACAAAAGCAAATTCCCGAATTGTTTCAAATATATTTCCGCTGTTCTGTCTGGAGTTCCTCAAATTATTCCAGCAGAACTCTGAAAGCAAATCGGAGGGATGTGTTTTCTGCCTCATAGTCTGGGTTTGAGGGAGTCGAAGAGACAGCCCTAGGGATGGGTTGGATGGGTTTGGGTTCCTGCCAGTGAGGTACCTGGGCCTCAGCCAAAGAGATAAACACTGGGCTTTGAGCAAAACAGATGTTTAACAGGTCTGATCCGCTTCTCAGATCTTTGTTCAATGGCAGCTATTGCTGGTATTATTGCCTTCGCATCTGCACATCGATCCAGTCAGTGCTGCAAAGCCACATACCTACCTGTTGTCAGGAGGCCAAGGGAAACGCTCCATGGGCCACACAGCCACACGTGCAGGAGCAAGAGGTGCCTGCTCACTGCACCCACCTAGGAGAACTGAGGTCTTCTTTTACATCATTCGACTTCTGCAGAGTCTGGAGGAAACACTGTTTCAGTTTGTATCCACCTGTGATAACCCTCTGCTTGCCAGCTCCTGCTGTCCTCAGAAAGCTGCCTTCCACAATCCAGGCAGTCCCTCACTTAACCTGCTACTACCAAAGCTAAGGGGCCTTGGCCTTCCAGTCAGCCTCAACACCAGGGAAAGGATGAGCAGGCTTCTAGAGTCCACCCCTTTCAGGAACTAAAATGGACAGACCTTGCTACCTAGCTCAGAATCGTGAGTGACACATACATCTGAAGCAAACATCAGGATAAAGTTGCCATGTTGCCCTGCAGTGGGAGAAGACCCAGAGTGAGTCAGACCCTGGCTCATTCCTTCACTCCCCTCCAGGCCAGCAGTCACCTGTAGAAATTCATCCACTCTCTGTCAGAGTTTGAAATGGGCAGATGAAGTGAACCCACATTGCACATATCTGAGGGCCAGAGGCCAGTCTCCTTGTCCAAACCTGGCTCAGCTAGATATGAGAACTATAGAAGCTGACAACCGAGAAATGGTTCTACACTGAAAATTGCAGTTTTTCCTTTTGGGGCTGTGTAGACACTTCCCAGATCTGCTCTGCAAACTCACATATGAGGTGGTTCTAACAGACAGCAGGTATTCAAACTCTCATCATTAAATTTTTAAAAAGCCAGTAAGATGGCTCAATGGTAAGAGTGCTTGCTGCTAGATCCAATAACCTGAGATCAATCCCCAGATCCCACATGCTGAAAAGAGAAAACAGACTCCTAAAAGTTGGACTCTGACCTCCACACACACACATGTACACACACATGTGCATACACACATATACATGTGCACATAACACATGCACACACATGCACACATGCATGCACACAGATACATACACATAGATACCCACTTATGCACACACACATACACACATGCACATACACATGTGCATATACACATACACATATATACACACATGTGCACATACACCCATATACACACATTTGCACATACACTTGCACACACATGCACAAGCATATAGACACACACATACACATGTACACACACACACATACATACCCACACGTGCACACACAATAATTGATTAGATTAAAATTTTAAAACAATAAAATTTAGGAATGGGGTGGTCTGTATGTGGAATGTATCTTGAACACATGTAACCATGAAAAGGTAGTCCTAGTGCCAATGGCATCTTCTCTCAGGCAGGGATGCCCATTACTCTACATCCCCAGGGCCAATACTGACCTCTCCCTCCAACTGACTGCTACACAGACAGGTGCCACAGTCATAAGAAAGAGCTCACTGCCAAGATTCAGGGCTCAAGATTCACAAAATCGTATTGTCCCTCCAAGGGCCATTGTGTGTCTCACCCAGTGCACAACAGACATGCTGCCATCATTCTCCGCCTTCATTTTGTTCTTCTAATCCATGAGCTAGACACTAGCCGAACAGCTTGAGCCCCGTGCTGTAAAACCATCGCCCACACAAATAGCTTCCATGAATGTTGTGTTCCAAAGAACACATTTGCCTTGTTTTATAACCACCAGCCCCACCGCTCCCTGACTCTGCCCTGCCCAGCATGGGAGCCCATCGTACATCAGCCCAGAATATTACTCTGGGTTTGAGCCCTGTGAGATTGCACAGAGACTGGTCCTGAGCTGGTACATTTCCAGGTCTTTGAAGCTAGTCATCTGTCTGTCTTAATGAACTTATGCTCAACTCCTCTTTCCTGTGGACATGTGGACCTCTAGGGTGGGAGAGCTGTCAAGTCCTGTTGCTGCTTTCCCTACATCCCCAGAAGTTATCCTTCTGCGCTTTGCCTGAAGCTCAGCTCAGGAAAGTCTGGAAACTTCTCTGAGCAACAATCCGTAGAGAGCAAAGGAAATGATATTTCATCTTAGCTATAAACAAAATATGTAGTGCACTTGTCAAAAAGTGTGTGTGTGTGTGTGTGTGTGTGTGTGTGTGTGTGTGTGCACGCATTCATACATGGGAGCATGCATGTGTATGTACGTGTGTGTATATGTGTGTGTGTGCATTCGTACATTAGAGCATGCATGTGTATGTACGTGTGTGTGTGTGTGTGTGTGTGTGTGTGTGTGTGTGTGTGTGTGCATGCCAGTAGAGACTATGGGTTTACATCAGGTGTCTTTATCAATCACTCTCCACCTTGTAGTTTGAGATGGAGTCACTCACTGAACCTGGAGCTCACTGATTCCGCTAGGCTGGCTGGCCAGTGACTCCAGGACTCTGTCTGTCTCCGTTTTCTGAGTACGAGGCCGCAGCTGTACACCTCTGCTCATGGCTTGTGTGTGAGTGCTGAGGATCCTAACTTAAGACCCTCCCCCTGTGCAAGAAACACTCTATTGATCCAGCCAGCCCACAAGGTACACTACTTTTTATAGTCTAGATACATATAGGACTTAATTCTATAGCATTTTCCTTTTGTTTTACAAAAGAGGTTGTATTTTAGTTAATAACGTAAATATCTGTGGTCACTGATCTCTTAGAATCCACCTTGGAGTTACCAGTCATTGTCTCTCCTCACAGGTGGAAACATTAAGAAAACAGTAGCTTCCTCCCCACCCCACCCCACCCCACCTCACCCCACCCCACCCTCGCTTGGCCCTTGACATCTGGCAAAGCCATCCTCACCTCAACCAGGGATTGAAGATACAAGACACAGGGGAGAGGGATCGCCAGTGAGCAGAAGTCTGGGCAGAAGTCTGAGTCTCCCCAGTGGCTCCACAGTCCCTATTCCTGCCCCAGGGTCTGCATTTATACAAAAGAACTAAGCAATTTCTGCCACCATGCCTGGCACTTCCTTCTCAGTCATCCCCAGTAGGAAGACTAAGTCACAATGAAGTGAGCGCACACCCAGCTCTTTGGAAACAGTTGACACATAAATCTAAAATAAGAGGTACTGTTAATATCTCAGAGTCGGTGACCTTGGATGACCCTCCCCTCGCAGCTCTGGCCTCCCCCTTCTGCTCATCAGCTCCTTGGTAGTCTAATCGTTGTGGCGTATTTACCATCCAGCCTTCTGTTATTTTTATCATATGGTTTTCTGCCATCTGCTCTGTGTTTCTACAGATGACATTGCTCTTTGCAAGGTAAGGTCTGTTTGCTACCCAGGCTTTCTTCTCTCCTACTGCACGCCGTCCACATCAGGTGTGGTTTCCGGAAGCAGGTGGGATACAAATTGCTAATGTGAGAACAAATGTTTATATAAAGGTGAGACAGAAAATAGAACTAATTCAAAAAAAAAAAAAAAAAACTATAAACACCTCTTAACATAATCTTAGAAGATATAATGATATGTAGATTTGACCTGAATAGAGACGGTGAATAAGGAATGGGTTGGGCAGATGGCTTAGTCCATAAAGTGCTGGCTGTATCTGCGTGAGAACCTGAGTTCAGTACCCAGAACCTATACAGGACCCACCTATATAGCTGTCGAAATACAGGTGGGTCCTGGGGTTGCTGGGCAACCAGCTTAGCCTGATCAGTGAGTTCCACACCAGTGAGAAGGAGAACAGCATGCATGCATGGGCACATGTGTGCACACACGTACTCACCTTCCACAATAAACAATAAACCCTCGTTGTGATCATTCCCTACTGCCAGGTTGGCCGTATGGATCATCCTTGGGGCAAGATGCCAGGCATTGCTTACTGGGTGTGTTTGCCATCCTCACCTCTGAAGTCAGTGTTGCCTGGCACCTTCCCCCTTATGTGTATGCATCAAACACACCTCAGGAGTTGTTAAAAAAAATCATTTTCTAAAAACTAAAGAACCAAAAATAACAATTCTCATGCAAATGAAAGATGGATGTGTCAAAGATTTTATTCAACTCATTGATTAAATATCGAAGAAAATCATGCAGATGTCACAGAGGGTTCAATAAAAAGCTGAAGACAGATGAGTGTGTGCAGACTGGGAGAAGGATGAACGGCTGTGTCCATGAGGAGACGAGAGAGGAGGGAGATCATTAGGAGATCGACCTGGCAGAGTTTATTTGCAGGTCTCCACACTGTGATCGTTTTGCATTGCTAATTAGACTAATTATAATCATGCTACTACCAGGCCGCTACAATTCACAGATTACAGGAAGAACTCAACAACAGTTAATAGCAAGAATCGGGAAACCTAGAAGGTCGCTCTGTAAGCAGTGCAACGCTTTCGCTGAAGACACCAGCAGTCTTCATGGCTTGTTCTGGTTCCACAGGAAGAGTGGCCATCCTGCTGTGCTCGGCCCTTGGCTGTCCACTTCCCTCTGTGTTGTCCAGGCCTCTCTAGGCCTGGTGTCAAGTACTTGGGCTGAAGTTCTGACTTCCCAGGGATTAAATGGACCCACTCACTCCTCTCTGCTGAATTTCTGACCCCCTCTTCTCTTGCCCACTCTTGCTTCCCACCAACTAAGCAAGTGATGGGGCTCAATGTTCAGTTACCGCATCTGACCTCGGTATCCAGCTAAAGTCAAGAGTTCTACTTCTGCCAAAGCTGCATAAAGACACAGGAAAGTCAGCTTCCTGGTTCAGTGAAACAGAGTCCAGGACTCTAGGTACTGTTTCCTCTTTCTATCCATCTGTAGAAACCTGACTGTATGTCCTCAATTTTGTCAAATATAATTTACTGTTAAATTCACCATAGGTACAGCCATTAGAGTTCATTCAAAGAAACAAAGCTAGCTGGCCATCCAGAGTGCTGGGGTCCATCCAGAGTGCTGGGGTCCATCCAGAGTGCTGGGGTCCATCCAGTGTGCTGGGGTCCATCTGCAGCTGCCTCCTATCCCACCATCCCTGGACATCACACCTGGATTTTTACTTGGGTTCTGGGGTTCCAAATTCAGGTCCTCACGCTTAGGTGGTTGAGGATGTACCCATCCATCCCCCTGGCCCATGAGGTTAATCTTGACTGCCAACATGATAGGAGCTAGATCAGAGTGGAGATAACTGTGAATTGTGTCTAGGCACACCTCCGAGAGTGTTTCCCAAAAGGCTTACCTGAGGTGTAAAGATGCATCCTAAATGGGAACAGAATCGTTCTGTGGGGTGGGACCCTGATCTGACTGAAAGGGAGAGGAGGTGTGAACACTAGCATTCCTCTTAACTACACACACAGTGTGACCAACTACCTAACACCCACACCACTGTGACTCTCTGCCGTGACAGACTGGACCTCAAACTGTGAGACAAAATAAACTTTTTCCACGCTAAGGTTCTTCTGTTACAGCTACGGAAAACAGTAATGAATGCAGCCACTGTTCTAAGAAGAAAGACGATTCAAGAATAGGGTGTTATCTTCCTCCGCCTCTGTCAGAATTCAGCTCTGGACTAAAGCACACTTATATGAAAATCAGCCGTTGCTTCTGACATGGCTTGGAACAGTCAGTCCCCTTACACCTCTGCAAGCTGCTGTTTAGTGGATCCCCCACCCGGTCGCTAGATCTGCCATTCCAGGCCATTCAGTCTTGACCTCTGCCCTGACAAGATGGCAGAAGCTTACCTTTCCACCCAGAGCTTCCCAAACACAAACCTCTGCACTGTCAGAGGATGATATGAGGCAGAGTGACTTTTGAAAGATCAACGAGTCTCACATGCAATCTGAGCAGCGCACACAAGTATCAGCTAAATGTAATTTCAGGGCTAGAGCCTTTGTGTCATAAGCCCATTAGCGTTTAATTCCGCCTAATTATGCATTTTGTCACGGGTCGCAAAGAATTTGTAGGAATTCGTTTTAATAATATTTAATAACATTATTTCTTTATGCACAAAAAAACAATTTTAGACATCAACTCCACACTGAGATCATAGCAAAATTTGGTCCGAAACATCAAAAGCATGAATATCTATCGCCAGATGTACTTCTAGAAGAATTCATTCCCGAGGGCTCAGTAATAAAATAGACAGTGGCTCTTTTCACACACACTCCGCCCCCAACCACTCAGAAGCATATTTGCAAGGTGCCTAAGCTGGTACTCTGTCAGGGTTAGGAGGGCTGAGGCAGGTCTGTGACAGGAGAGTCATTGCTCTCTGATCCAGTGGGAGGCTGTGGTCTCAGCTCCTTCAGAGGTAAAATAACTAGTTCTACGTTGGTCATAATCCTCTGAAACACATATTAATAGGTCAGGAGTCACACATCTAAGCTATTAATAAGTCCGAAATAAAGCCTAACCTTTAAACCCAGGAGAAAGCACAGAGCATGCTCTGCCCAGCCCCTCCTCCAAAGCCTTCATTTCTCTCAGCCTTTAATGAACATGTTCCTCCATTCTCATGTTCGTCTGGTCAGAATCTTCCCGGCTCTTCCATTCCACCTCTGGGGAAAGCCTCAGGACTGCGCTCTCTTGTGCAGTTCTTATTCCCTGTTCGTTAACACACCTCTGAGTTCTGAGGGGGCTACAGAGGAATTGCATGATGTCCTACTCTGGTCAGCATGTCCACCGCTGCCTTCCTGTGAGGGCCCGAGCTTGTCTGTAGGAGCGGCTTCTCAGCTTCCACACCAAAGGCGTAATAATTCTCTTTTACAAGACTGCTCAGATTCACTCAACAGTGCAATCCACCAGACGGTGGGTGCAGCACACTCATAGGAAAGAACACAGTTGCTTCTTGGTCCCCGACCATCTATGTGGAAGCCACCCAGGGATGAGCCAGGCGTCGTGGGTACAGTTTCCGGGCTTTTCCCAATGTTCTAGGTGAAATCAGGGTCGTAATTGTTTCCAGGGTTTGAGTTTTTAACACAGCTTTCCACAGACAGTTAAAGTTGAGTTTGGTGTTCACAAATAGGACTGAAAGGGTGTGCGTGTACATGTGTGTGTATGTGTGTGTGTATATGTGTATGTGCCTGTGTGTATGTGTGTGTATGCAGTATCTGTATACTGATCACAATTAGAAACCAGAAAATGTACATTAGAAGAGTCCCCTGACCAAAGATACACACAGACTATTTAGTGTAAATCGTGACCCCCTCTAATTCTGAATATTTAAGGTAAACTTGAAATTCACATGCATCTGGGGGTGGGGGGAGAGGCTGCACTACAGTCTCTTCATCCTGCTTTCTGCAGTTTTAATGAAAGCCAGGAATTATCACATAGAAAGCTCTAGAAATAATCCAGGTTTTAAATAACTTTTATTACAGTATATTAGTATAATTGCTCTGCTTTATTATTGGTTATGGTTATTGTGTTATGTCTAATTCATAAACCCTCTATAGGGTGTACAAATACATGATACACACAGAACAGAAAGCTATCAGGCAGCTGTGGGGGTCTTGGAATGTCATCCACCTGAATGAGAAGGAGTGAGGCTTATTGGAAAAAAAATTGAAAGATAGTCTCTTTCTGTAGACTCACAGGAGGAAGCCCAGCAATCAGCCACCTGCCCCCTTATGCACGGTCAGTACCCCTGCTAAGAAGGTTGCATCCACTTTTCATGAGGTCACCTGGCAGCAAGGCCAGGCAGGGACCTGGCTTCTGTGTATGGTAGGATGGGGTTATGAAAGTACGTACGCCCCGTCTGCAGATACACAGTGACTTGCATCTCTGTCCCGGAATGGTCTTCTCCATTGTCCAAGCAACAAGACACCCAGGAGCACAGCATAAGTACCTCACACGACTTCTGTCTTGGGGTTTTACTGCTGTGAACAGACACCATGACCAAGGCAACTATTATAAAGGACAATATTTAAATGTTAGGACAACATTTGGGACTGACTTACAGGTTCGGAAGTTCAGTCCATTATGATTAGGGTGGGGGCACTTCAAAGCCAACAATAGCTCAGGCTGCCACGTAGAGAACAGGCCATGAGAGGCCCAAGAGGTGAAGCAAGAAGGACGGTTACAATACACCTGGTGAGAAAATTTGGTGGCTCCCACTACGGCCGCTTGCAGAGGAAGAGAAACAAGCTTAGCATCTACCTAGAGAGTGGGGCGCTGTGCTCTTCCTCATTAAAGAGCGTGAGCTCAAGTTGGTGAAATATTGTCACAGCTGAGGTGGCTGGAGAATAATACAGAGCTAATGGCGGAGAGAGAAGAATTCGTGTGAGACAGAACTGTGGGTGTGTTTGGGATTATTCCTGCCAGAGAAGGCGACACACCTGCATGGCTGTAAACGTCACGTGTTATTCCCACCCACCTGGAGAGGTGCATGATGGGTCTGTAAATGTCACATGTTATTCCCACCCACCTGGAGCGGTGCATGCTGGGACCATGGTCCCCTGGGGGTCAGGAGGGGAGAATAGTATATGTGGGAGGCACCTACAGGAGCCATGGTGGACAGGACTCATAGGGTAAATGTGGAAGAGAACAAACCTGGAGGCAGAGAGACCAGAGTCTGGAGGTGAGCTGAGATGCTATTCTGTTAACTCGGGCGCTTGAAAGGGATACTCTCTACCACTCAGAAGAGCTCAAAGCCCTGCTCCATTGTATCTTAAAATCGAGATTTCATTTCTTACCTTTTTTTTAGTTGACCTCAACTTTCTTTTGAAACCAGAAAATTTCAAACACAAGTAAATCAATAAAACCATTTGCTGGCCTGCTCAAACTCACTGTGAACTGGAGAGGTGGCGGTAGGCTTTAATCCTACCACTGAGATATGATTAAACCTCCGTGATGCCTTCAGAAGCCCTGAAATAAAAAGCCAGATATTCCCCGTGCCTGGTGCATCTCCAGTTCACCTGTGGAGCTCTGGAGTGCTATCTGTATTTTGGGAAAGTAATAAAAAGATATAGTTAAAGCAAAAATTACCCTCTCTGGGATTACACACGAGGAAAACCCTCCCAATCCTTCGTGTGTGATCCAGATCACATGAATAGTGGTCTCCAGAATGAGGAGTCTTGGCAGCATTTGCATGCCTTTGCAGAGACCTCTATCCATGTGCTCACACGTGTGTCTACGTGTTCTCAATGATACACACTATAGCACTTAAACTACATGTTTTATTCCTCAAAAGCAAGTTTAACACTCCCAAAAATGCCAGGCACGGTGACACATGTCGATAATCCCAACACCTGAGAGATGAAGGTAAGGGGTTCACAAATGTGTGATTCTCCTCAGCGACATGGCAAGTTCAAACCCAACCTGGAGTACATGAAAACCTGTCTCAAGAGAAGAAAACACTAGAGCAAAAGGATTAAAACATCAGTACATGACTTGTTGTTGTTGTTGTTGTTGTTTTGTGTTGTTTTGTTTTAAGTAGCTTTAGCTTAAGAATATACCTTGAAGGTTTTATTTTTTTGATAATTTTACAAAACTGTATTTGGTCCTTACTTTTGTATTTTCCACTAAGCATCCAAGTCGTAGGTATATTTTTCTTGTTCTTTGCCTCGTTTTTTGAAATCTGGCAAATTTGATAGGCTGATTCTGCCCTTCCTTCGTTCTTCCTGTATCCTCACACTCTGATCCCGGCTTTCCGGTCAGACCCTGATCTCCCTGCCCACACTGTATTTACATTTGTGGCCTTCGGTTTTCCATTCCACCTCTTTTCTTCTTCCTCCTTCACCACCTGGTGGCGGTTAAATCTTCCATTGCTCCTACTTCGTGTGGAATGAACTTCATTTCCTTGAATAATTTTCCTACAGTTGCCTGTTTGTTTGTTTTAATTTTATTTTTTTACTTATTCACTTTACATTCCTCTCACTTTCCTCCTCCTGCAATCCTTCCCCCATGCCCCCTCCCCTTCTCCTCTGAGAGGGTGGGACCCTGGGTATCCCCCCCACACACTCTGGCACTTCAAGTTTCTGGGAGGCTAGGCAAGCCTTCCTCTCCCACTGAGGCCAGACAAGGCAGCCCAGCTGAGGCTTCTGTTTTAAACATTCCTGCCCCCCCCCCTCCCATTCTCTAAGGAGAAGCACTTGGCTCTTGCACATCCTCCTTTGTTGGAGAATGTTTCAAAGTTACTGTTTTCACTTCTCTTGTATTTTCTTATTTTGTTTTATTATGTGTGTGAGCATTTCGCCTTCGTGCATGTCTGTGTACCACATGTGTGTATGGTGGCCACAGAGACCAGAGGAGGATGTCAGATCCCCTGGAACTGGAGTTACAGATGGTCGTGAGGCACAACGGGTGCTGAGAAGTGAATCCAGGTCCTGGGGAGGAACTGGTTAAATGCTCTAACCACTGAGCTCTCTCTTAGCCTCTTCCTCTATTTGTTTCTGTAATCAAAGATTCCAAGACTGGTTCTTCCTTGACTATCTGTAAAATGGGTTCATTAATCTCTATATCATTTACTCTCTGTTTCTCATTCTCCCAGAAAGCTGCCTGGGTTTGTCTCTGGGAGACCTTCAAAACAGACTCTCTGGAATTCTGTCTGATGCCTGTGTCTTCAAGAATATTCTCTCTCTCTCTCTCTCTCTCTCTCTCTCTCTCTCTCTCTCTCTCTCCTCTCTCCCTCCCTCCATCCCTTCCTCCATTCCTCCATCTCTTCCTCTCTACTCTCTCACTCCTTCCCCTCCCCCCTTTCCCACTCTCCTCTTTTCCTCTCCCTCCCCTCTCCTTTTCCTCTTTCCCCCTCCCTCCTTCCCCCCTCCCTCCCTCCCTGCATTTCTCCCTCCCTCCCTCCCTCCCTCCCTCCCTCCCTCCCTCCCTCCCTCCCTCATTTTGCCTTGATGCCAGTGTGACTATGCAGAGCTTATTCTATCGACTTTGACCACTGAATGTCATCATGGGAAAATCTAAACATCAGTTATTTCTCTTTGTAGCATTCAGTGTCTGCAAAATTATTTTCTGGAGCCAAGTAGCCATGCCAGGCTGTGTATCAGTCAGTGCCTATGAACTTCCAAGATACAACAAATGTAGTAGCTATAGCAGACAGACACAGTAGATCAGTATGGTAGGTACGTGTAGCAGGTATAGAAGACTGGTGTGTGTTTATATAGTAGACAGGTGTAGCAGGTATAGAAGACTGGTGTGTGTTTATATAGTAGACAGGTGTAGCAGGTATAGAAGACTGGTGTGTGTTTATATAGTAGACAGGTGTAGCAGGTATAGAAGACTGGTGTGTGTTTATATAGTAGACAGGTGTAGCAGGTATAGGAGACTGGTGTGTGTTTATATAGTAGATAGGTGTAGCAGGTATAGAAGACTGGTGTGTGTTCATATAGTAGATAGGTGTAGCAGGTATAGAAGACTGGTGTGTTTATATAGTAGACAGGTGTAGCAGGTATAGAAGACTGGTGTGTGTTTATATAGTAGACAGGTGTAGCAGGTATAGGAGACTGGTGTGTGTTTATATAGTAGACAGGTGTAGCAGGTATAGAAAACTGCTGTGTGTTTATATAGTAGACAGGTGTAGCAGGTATAGGAGACTGGTGTGTGTTTATATAGTAGATAGGTGTAGCAGGTATAGGAGACTGGTGTGTTTATATAGTAGATAGGTGTAGCAGGTATAGAAGACTGGTGTGTGTTTATATAGTAGACAGGTGTAGCAGGTATAGAAGACTGGTGTGTTTATATAGTAGATAGGAGTAGCAGGTATAGCAGATGATATGGTACCCTGATAGAGTGGATGTGGTATACTAGATTGATACAGTTGACAGACATGGTAGTTATAGGAGATTGGTATAGAGAGAGTAGACACAGTACATAAATACCCCTGTCAATGTTTAAAATTATCTGAACTTTTTCTTTCCAACGATATGCCCATTTTCTGACTAACCACTGTTTCCTTCTTCAAGGATACAAACTACGGGGTTGGGGAGATGGCTCAGTGGTTCTTGCAGAACACTGGAGTTCATTTCCCAGCACCTGTATCAGGCAGCTCACACCCACAGGTCTGTACCTCCAGCTCCAAGTGATCTCTAGCCTCTGGCCTCTTCTCACACAGATGCATGTACTTATACACACACAGAAGTCACAATAATACAAATAAATCTTTGTTCTTAAAAATGCGTGAAGCGTGTGCAGAGTCATCTATTTCATCTTTTATGTCTGTCATTTTCTATCAACCATTTTTGTGTTCTTATACTTTACCGTTTTATGAATTGTATATGCCATGTCTGTGTGTGTGTTTATGTGTGTGGGTGTTTGTGTATATGTGTGTGTGTGTGTATATATGTGTGTGTGTGTATATGTGTGTGTATATAATGTATGTAATATATATGTATATGTGTATGTGTATAATGTATGTATATAATTGTGTATATATGTACATGTATATTATATATGTGTGTTTTTATATTACATGGTTTGCCTGCATGTATACATACATACCACATGTATGCTCAGCGCTCACAGAGGTCAGAAGAGGCCACTGGATCCCTTGGAACTTGAGTTACAGGCAGGTTGTAAGCCATCAAGCAAGTATTGGGAACCTAACCCAGGTCTTCTATAAGAACAACATGTGCTAAGCCATTATATTTTATTAGCATATATTAATTCCACAAGGCAATGGTTTCATTAAGGTATTTCCATGTAACAGACTTTGATTCTGTTCTCTACCCTCTTTCGCTCAGCCCCCCATTCTCTCCCTTTACCTGATTAGCCCCCCCCACACTTTTTTTTTACTGCCATGTTCTTTTGTGTCCAGGACAGCATGCCACACTGGTCTGTGACTGTCTGCTTAGTTTATGTACTGTGAAGATCTCCAGTTCTACCCATCTTGCTGCAAATGATGCTTGTCCTTTCAGGCTAAATAAAGCCCCATATATGCTCAACCATGCTCTCCTTGCAGTCATCCACATGGGGACACAGGCTGACACCACAGCTGTGTAACACTCGTGTGTGGTATCTGTTGTGTGCTGCCTCTGTTTCCCTCGGGTGTAGACTCACAAGTGGTACAGCCGAATCATGGCAGTTCTCTTTCCTCTCTTTAGAGGAACTCCCATCCAAATGTGTATATGGGTTTGTGCCAGTTAGTTTTGATATAAACTTGACATTAACTAGACTCAAGTAAAGGGAGGAAACTTCCCCTGAGGAACCCTTTCAAACTGGCTGTCGGCATGTCTGTGGACATTTTCTTTGTCATAGACTAATGTAGGAGGGTGCAGCCCCCGTGGTGGTGACACCCTTGGTAGTTGTTCTTCCCAGTGTTTGTCACAGCTAGAAAGCAAACAGGCCAGGGCTACACCAGTCACAACCACAGAGCAAAGGGGCTCCTTCTCCTCTGCAACCTCACCAGCATTGGCTATTTAGTTTTTATTTTCACTTTCCTAATGATAGCCTTGCTGGCATGGCTGAAACTGATCTCAAGGTAAGCTCGAGGTCTGTTTGCCTATTTGCTTGTTTTCAGTAGTGCTGGGAATCGTACTGAGGCCTCATGCACACTAGGCAAGCATTCTACCACTGAGTTCTCCCTGTAGCTTTGACTTCCCCCGAGGCTATGGATGGTGAACACTTTTCCTGTATTGTTGCTCACTTACCTGTCCTCATTCCCCTGTCCTGTATTCATCAGGTCTTCTCTCTTCTCTAACAAAACCCAGTATGGTCTTATTTGTTTTCATTTCAGCATTTCACTTGAGTATCTGCCTTTATCTTCCCAGTCATGTTTCAGCTTCTAACTTTTTTATTGTTACTTTGTTTTGCTTTGCACTATTTTGAATAGGTTGAGGGATGGTTCCTCATCAATGATGGCATCTCTTCTCATGTTAGCAATCTGTGAGACCTGAGACTAACCAGAGAAGGTGGAAAAGACCTGAGACTAACCAAGGAGCGCTGAAGAGACCTGAGAATAATTAGGGAGGGCTGAGGAGACCTGAGACTAACCAGGGAGGGCTGAGGAGACCTGAGACTAACCAGGGAGAGCTGAGGAGACCTGAGACTAACCAGGGAGAGCTGAAGAGACCTGAGAATAATTAGGGAGGGCTGAGGAGACCTGGGACTAAACAGGGAGGGCTGAGGAGACCTGAGACTAACCAGGGAGGGAAGAGAACACAGCTCAGCAAGGGAAGCCTGAGGACCTAAGTTCAGATCTCTGGAACTCATGTAAAGTCAGACTCAGGAGTATGTGTCTGAGGAGACTCCTCATTCATAAGCCAGCTAGCCTGTGTCTGGTATATGCAGCTGTGTACACCAGGGGTGTGCCCAAGGTTTGGGGAAGACCATGGCCAGCCAAATCTGCCACAGATTTCTGGGCCTGAGCATCTTTGTGACCAAGTGCCTTCATCGTAAACCTCATGATGCTTGAAGCCCAGGCTTTCCCACTTCCCCTTCCCAGGTGTGTAGGCCTTCCCCAGTTCCATGCCAGTGAAGGTTGTATGCCGGGGAGATGCTCAGTCAGTAAAGAGGACCTGAGTTCAAACCCTAGAAACCATATAAAAAGTTGAGCATGATAACATGTGCTCATAATCCAGCAGTGGAATTGGAGGAAAATGGAGACAGACAGATTCCTAGAACTCATGAGCTAGCCTGGCCTATGTGTTAAACTTCTAGACCAATGAGATTCCCTGTCTCAAAAGAAAAGTGGAAAGTGCCTAAGAAATAATGCCTGAGATTATCCTCTGACCTCCATACATGCACACACACACACACACACACACACACACACACACATGCATGCATGCACACATATATGTATACACACACAGATGCACATGTACACAAGAACAAACACAGACATACACGTGCACACATACACACATGTATATGCATGTGTACACACATATACACATGCATGCACACAAATAATTATACATATATACATACATATGCACAACTACACATGTATGCACACATGTACACATGCACACACGTAACATGCACACATGTAAACACATGCACATATGTACATGCACACATATACATTCATCACATGCATACATGTGCACACATACACACACACACACACACACACACACACACACACACACACACACTTCCTTTCTTTGCCTCACTATCCTACAGTAAAATGACTCCATAGTGAGTGGTTTGAAGTAATGCATACTTCTGCTTCTGCCCTCGGAAGTTCTGATGGAACTTCAATGCATCTCAGCACTCCACGAGGGGCACAGGCCATGAGTCCACAGAATGTGGGCTGTGGCTCTACCCTGCACCTATCTAGAATGTTAAACAGCACCATAACACCACCAGAGGACCTACAATCAAAAGAAACCAAGCAACTAGTGTTTTCCTGTAAATCTGCACCCTGAACACAAGTCACCCAGGTAAGAGAAGGTATTCATATTTCCAGAACAACTTCCCCAGCTCTCTACAGTAGAAGGCCACAGTGTACATGGTGATGGATGTTTTACCGAGATGCCCTGTAGTTCACAAATGCCATCTTACATGTTCTTTCCTTCTCCCCTCTTCCTTCTCCACCCCCTACATTTGAGTTATTTCTGGATGTCAGGGTGTGTTCCCCACAAGAGCTTGAGTGCATATCTCCTGAGACAGAGATATCCCTTCTCCACACTGTTCAGAAGAACACCTGGTCCCCAGCCTTGAATTGCTCGTCTATATAAAGACGGAACTAGGAACAGAGATCCTGGCTTTGCCTAAAGCCAGAAGCATAAAATCATAGCAATGTACACAAGAGAACAATCCACAGGGAGAGGGCAAGAAAGGTAACTGCAGAGAGTCCAGATGTGGGATCCTGGCCACCGGAGGGAAGTGGAAGGGGCTGAACTGGCTTCCTCCTCGGGTATGTCAGTCCCAGCCCATGGCGTGATCAACCCCAGAATACCATATGGCGTAACCTATGTGGTGCTCTCAAGACAAGTTCTGTGATTTTTAGAGTTCAAAGATCCCAAAGAGTGGCCAGAAAGTCCTCCCGTCCACCCCCATGCCTCTGCCCATGACTACATGACCAACAGTAAAGCAAGTGCCATCTGCCTCTGTTCCTAGTTCTACAGAGCACAGAGCCTTAGGAAGGAATCTCTGCCTTGGGCTCCCTGGATTCTGCTTCATCCCCCTTCTCTTCTGCCTTCTGCTGTCCTTGGGGACAAGGAGTTGAACAGCTGCTGCCCTGCAGAGACAGAGGCCCCCAGCTGTGCTTGGCCAATGGCCCACCTTACAGCTCATGATGAAGGAGGTCATTTTTCTTTACCAATGTGTATGTATCCAAACATCAGAGGCCCTGGGATTGTCCACAAGAAGGCTATTATGGGTAGTATGTGGTTTTGATAGAATCACCACATTTGGCAGAACAGGGTTCCATGGTTCAGCAGTACCTAGGATCTCGTGAATACAGCAGGCTTATGCAACGGTTGGTCCACGGGGAGAGAGGCTGCCCAGCAGATGCAGCCGCCCTGACTTCTGCCTTATGAATTGGAAGTTTGTTGTTGGATTTCAGGTCTCATAAGGAAAGCTATTTTTCTGCTCCATTTAATTGTGTGTTTATTTGGGTTCAGGGAACTGTTTAAACAACATCCATGATGAAAACCCATCTTTAGTAATATAGAATCAGACCAATCTCTGATCCTCATCCTCGGATTTTATATAGAAAGGTTCCAGGGACAGTCAAACAAGGTGGGGGATCATGAAATTCTCCACAAGGAGAGAGAAGATTCCACAAGGCTTCAGAAGATTCAAAGTCTAGTCCTCACATTCCCTTAGAGCTCTGGGTGAGAAAAGACACGTCCCAGTCTAAAGTCTTCCGTTTGAGTCTTCAAGTGAAGCTGACCACACTGAGGTAGATGGAGAGGGCAGAACACAAAGTGGAACAGATAAGTGGGGACCATAGAAGGAAGAGGGAAAATACACACTTTGGATTTTTCAGTTTATGATCCCAAACTAGCTCTGTTACGTGCTCTGGTTCCTTTACGTTGGCTGATATTTGTAATGTATCCCATCATGCAGAAGCACAGAAGAGAAGGTGCATGCTCCTGCAGTTGGACGAACGCCTAGTCACCACTGACTACATCCTGTTAGCTGGGAGAACTGCTGAGTCACTGTGGTGCCATGGCTGATGTTCTCTCTAATGACTCCAGCCACGGTTAAAAGCAATGTGTTGATGCTTTCAGCTACACTTATAAATTTTTCTACTTCTGCTCATTATCAGGCTTTGCTTATGTCTATGATGCTTCTGTTGCTGGACTGTCTTCATCCACTGTGATTATGCTTCCTTGGTTGACAGAGCCTTTCTTTTCTTACTAACATTTCTTGTTGAATTGTGTCTGCTCTGCTCTGCTTTCCATGATAGCTCATCATGCCTGCTTCACCTTGTTCATAGTCTTTTGGAGGTTTTTTTGTTTGTTTTGTTTTGGTTTTGGTTTCTGTTTTTGTTTTTTTGTTTGTTTGTTTGTTTTGAGTTGGGTTTTCTCTGTATAGCCCTGTCTGCACTGAAACTTGCTCTGTAGACCAGGCTGGCCTCGAACTTAGAGATCCACCTGCCTCTGCCTCCCAAGTGCTAGGATTAAAGCCATGCACCACCACTGCCCAGTTTGTTTATATTCTTATGGTGTGTAATTTTCAATGATTTTACTTTCAACTTACATCTCAATAATATATAAGTGGATTTCATTTAAACAGTTGTATTTTCAGAATAGAAACAGATTTTTTTATTTATAAATTCTTCTAATCTGTGCCTTTAAAGTAGCGTGTTTAAACCATTTACATTTAATGTAATTATTAGTATGTAAAGGACTAGATATGCCATGTAATTTTTTCACTTTTTTTGTTGTGATTTCCTGTTCTACTCCATCTTAATTTCTGTGGGCTACTTGAACATTTTTTTTTATAATTTAATTTTGACTTTTCTGCAGTGTTTTCACATGTATTGCTGTCTGTCTTTATGCCTCCTAGTGGTTTCTCTGAACATGGCAGTCTCTATACTAAATTACCTGTTGGTGATATTTTTACCAACTCAAGGGAAGTGTGGCAACTTAGGTCCCTTTACATCTGCTTTTCTTTCACCAATTTAGGGTATCATTGCATGCACTGAGAACTAAATCAGATCACACTATAATTTGTTCTTCAACCATCAAACATAGAAAACTAAAGAAGGCAGAAGGGACTTTATGCTTATCTGTGTATTAGCTCTATCCACATCTTTTATACTTGCGTGGTGTTTCAAGATTACTTAATCATTTTCTTTCTGTTTAGGGAACTGTTCTTTGAGGATAAGCCTCCTGATGACAAATTCTCTGTTTTCCTTCATCTTAGAATGCTTGTATTTGCCTTAAACTTAGGAAGGATATTCTTACTAGTTGTATTAATTGACTTTCTCATTGCTATACCAAAATATTGGGTAAAGCAACTTAAGGGGAAAGTGTTTATTTTGGCTCAGGGAATTGGGGGTTTCCATACATCTCCAAGAAACCTAGGGAGAAAGTGCTTTCTCTCTTTTTCCCTTTTAGTCAATCCTGGCCTCAAGGGCCCACATTCAGGACACATCTTCAACATCTTAGTTAATCTTCTCCAGGAATATATTCACGGCACCACCCAGACTCATGTTTACTAATATCCAAGGCATGTCAAGATTAACAGTCATACTGGAAGGAATAGAGAATTTAAATCAGCTTACTTCCTTCTAGTTCCTGTGGCTTCTTGTAAATCCACTCTCATTTCAGTGACTTTTCCTTCATAACCATTTGTGCCTGTTTTCAGACCATTTTTTGGTTTTCAGACACTTAGTGTTGTATCTTTGTGTCTGTCGCTTTGGGTTTTCTTGTTTGAGATTCACTTAGCTTCTTAAATCTACGCATTAACATTTTGTATAAAATTTGGGAAAGTTATAAAGGTTATTCCTTTGAACACGGTCAGCCCCACTCATGTCCCCTCCTCCCGATGATGTGTCAGCAATGAAAGATCTTCTGTTATGACCCCATATGGGCCTGATGTGTTGATAAATCCTCTTCGTTTTCTTTCTCTCTGCTGATCAAACCTGGTAACTTTTATCATCAAGGTCGCTGTCTCTGTGTTCTGTCATATCCATTAAGTCTTTTATTTAGTTACTTCAGTTTTCAATTTCAGTTTTTCTATTCAGTGCTTGATCTAGCCTCTAATGCCCCCCCCCCCAAGACCTACCACGTCTTCCTTGTGACTTTTTTTCATCTTTTGATCATGCCCATAGTTGTCTCGAAATGATGTGCCTTAAACCCTCTCTCTGATGAGTCTAAAAGCCATGTCACAGCAGTGTCTGAATTTTGTCTTTTCTCACCCAATTTGAGCTTCCTGACTCTTGGTGTCAGAAGTGATTCTTTTTTCTGTTGAAACCTAGACATTTCGAGTGTTGTAAGATTCCATGTCTCATTTCACATCCAAGCTGTAATAGTTCTACTTTAAAACCACTCTGGTGGGTTTAAGAGGGCATCACCTCACTGGTCCCTTCTAGCCATCATCTCTTAACGGCAGACCTTCATCAGGGCTGGCTGGGAACAAGGTCAGGCACATTGCTGGGCCTCCAGGGTGTCGTGTGAACTGAGGCATGAAGGATATCTGGTTGTCTCTTTCCATTTGGTCTCCATCGACCCTCTGTGAATAGGGCTTGGCTGTGGCTGAATAGGGTTAAGTCGTGATAAATATCCCAAGTCTACCCAATTCTAACACCACCTCAGTGTGGACAGGCAAAGTCAGCTTCTCATGTCAAATCCGAGTAGATGTCTAGACTCCAGAACTCATCCCTGAGGAGTCTCCCTAACCTTTGCAAGATGGAAATCTAGACTTCACAGTCTGCCTCTCAGAGGCTGACAAGGGTAGAGGTCTACCCTCCCTGTTTTGCCTTGGCTTTCAACATGGGTGCTGCTATTTTCTTTCCTAGCCAGAGTTAGAGAAATTATTTTAAAAATGCTTTGTTTTAAATGTCGGCTTTCTTGATCATTTGGCTAGAGACATCAGGGTCTTCTATATCCTGATATGTCTGAGACAATGGTGTCTGTTATGTCCAGTCTTGGGCACACAAAGCAAAGAGAAAACCCAGAGAATCCATGTCCAGTGTCCCAGATCACTGTCTGGCCTGCTTCCTTCCCCTCACCTGTCAGAGCCTTCTTATTATGTTAAAGAACCATGTTTAGAGTTAGGGATATATCTCAGTAAAGTGTTTCCTTTGCAAGCATCAGGATATGAGTATAAATCTCATTAATCCATGCTTCTTTTAAAACAAAAAAGACTCAAGCCTGGAGGATCAGGCTTATGTGCCCAGCTCTGAAGAGGCAGACACTGCCAGGCCCTGTAACTTGTTAGCCAGTCTAGTCTACTTTAAGAGTTCAGGGTACGAGAGAGACCCTGTCTCAAAAAAGGGTTGATTATACCTGAAGAAAAACAGCCAACTTCTCCCCTGAATTTTACATATATGAGCACATGTGCACCTACATGAATGTGTATATACATACACACAAACTAAATAAGTTAAAGACATAACTTCTAGAGTTTTTAACTTGCCGTTGTTGAGAGACATAGGGAGAAGTATCTTTTCTTCTTGAATGCTTTAAATCAATTTAAAATTAAGAAATTAATCATAAATAGAAAAAATAGAGAAGCCATAGAGTAATATAAGAGGATGGGGTGGTGTTCCCTCATTTTTAGGGATCCCTGCTGCTAACAACCAATTCCTGGGTGCTTAGTGATGGGGTCACCTTCCCTCCCTGCCCTCGGCTACCAAAACACAAGATCAGGCTGAAAGCACAGGCAAGGAAGCACAAGAAAATGATACTGTTTCCACCCATGAATTTCCCTCAATCTTCAGCTCCAGTAAATGTTATATTTACGCCTGAAGAAATTTTCAAAGTATCATTTTGAAAACATTCCTCTGACTGTGGGTCTGTCATGGCTAGATGCACCTGCATGGCTGAGAAAATCATACCTTTCTAATCCTCACCTTACTGCATCTGCTCCAAACCTGCTCCCTAGATGATTCCAGTGACCAGGGCTCCTGTGGCAATCCCTCATGGCTTCTGTTCCAATATTCTGGCAGTGACTGGCCCCAGAGTGGCCTGGCTCTGTTATGTTCCACTGGTTTCTATACCACCAAGCATTGGGATAGTTTCAGTTAAGTTTCCCCAATATAAAATAGAATTGAGTTTCACCATCAGCTCAATCTCCTCTCAGAAATCTGATCACAACCCTCCAAACACTTGTACCTTAACAAAGACTTATGCAGGTTAGTCCATGATGGGATGATGAATGAATGGGTGAGTGAATGAATTAATGAATGAAAAACTCTTGTTCACTACTATAACCAACTGGTTTTGAAGGGAAACATGAAAAATCTCTGTCATCAGCACACCTCAGCCCTGTGGGAATTCTGAATCCTTCCTGCCAGTGAGGATTACTGGCAGAAGTTTAAAAACAGACGTAATTGAGAACCGAGGGTACCGGGCATCTAACTGGTATCTTTGCAGGGGACTTTCTACTGTAACACTAGCTGTAGGCAAACCAAGCGCTCCGGTGACCTTCATCTGCATCACTTTGGGATCACAGTGATTGCTTAGACCAGGACAGTCTGTGGGCCAGGTGGCTGTTCCCTAAACATCCCTTTTATGCCAAAGGAGGTCACTGTGCTAACCCTTTCACTATCCACCCTCATCATGTCAACACAATTCCCATCACCATCTATCTGCAACAAAGTAACTCCACATAAACAAAAGCAAAGAACATCAAGGCTTGCCCTCCTGAAAGCGTCGGGCAGAGAAAGACTGAGTTGACGTGCCAGCTTTCTCCTGGGATTTAACACTGACACTTGAATCCTGGGACATTGGGGAGAGACCCTAGAACATGTACATCTCAGGGCCAGGAGCACTTGTCTGGAAAAAAGGACAGGTGATTATGTCCAGGCTTTCTGGGGTCTTCCTGTCTAGGTGACCTCTCTGTCAGGCTCAGGGCCTGCTGTAAAGAAAGCTGCTTGGTGGGACTTGGGTGATGATGCTCACGCTGGGATTTACCTTCCTGGAGTCTAGGAGGACAGGATAGCTACTCATCTATATACCAAGAAGCCATCTACCTTGAGGAGATTCCAGGGGCTCATCTGAAGTTTACCAAACACACTGGGATGGTGATCAAGTTTGGTCCCCAGGGAGGATGCCTACAGAGAAGGATCTTCGAGAACTTAGAGTAGGAGATAGCAGTTATGGTACCCTGTGGTTTCTAAGTCTCAGTTCAAGCCTGTTCCTTTTGGTAGGATCTCGTGTGCTCAACACTCACCATATAAACTTCCTAAGGCAGTTCTCTGAACCTGCCCTGTTCTGCGAGTGAAGACAGGTAAACCCAGTCATGTACACAGCTATGCTTTTACTAACTTCAGCCTCATCCTGAATGTCAGGCTGGGTCTGCTGTGGTGAAACATCCCTTTCCTTCAGAGTATCAGGGCCCATCTGACCAACCAGGCTACAATGATGACATCAAAGCAGACCAAGCAGGGCATTCATATGTTACAGTCCTCATAAAGGATGCAGCATGAGTTCGTTCTTTTTTTCCTGATTTTTTTTTCATGAAGGGCCATGTCACCAAAAGTACCCTGTCTTAGTTAGGGTTTTACTGCTGTGAACAGACACTGTGACCATGGCAAGTCTTATAAAGGACAGCATTTAATTGAGGCTGGCTTACAGGTTCAGAGGTTCAGTCAGTATCATCAAGGTGGGAACATGGCAGCATCCAGGCAGGCATGGTGCAGGAGGAGCTGAGAGTTCTACATCTTCATCTGAAGGCTGCTAGCAGAATACTGGCTTCCAGGCAGCTAGGATGAGGGTCTTAAAGCCCATGCCCACAGTGACACACCTACTCCAACAAGGCCACATCTCCTAATAGTGTCACTCCCTGGGCCAAGCATATACAAACCCTCACATACCTTGTATGTCTTAACCAGTAAAAGCTTCACCCCTGCCTTCAAATAAGCCCCCTCTATATTTTCACCCCAAATCATGAAATTTTGAGGTTTCCTTAGGGGTCTTTGTACAGTTAAATTTGCTTTAAGTGGTATATAAAATCACAAAACTGTATAGATTCCTGTGGTACCATGTGGTGTTTGATATGTGTGTACACTGCGTGATGCTTAAATCAGGGAAAACACATCTCTCTCCCCAAACAGCGATCATTTCTTTACATTAAACTTTTGGAATGCTTCCTTCTGGCTTTTGAAATGCAGAGAACATTATCATTATCGACACCCTGCAGCTCAATAGCACATCAGAACTCGCTCCCATCGACAGGTTAGTGAGTCTTTAACTGAGTCTAACGGCAAGAAGAGTCAACTTCCTGTCTGTAATTCTTCATTCACAAACCCCTGTATCATTTGGCATCCAAGAAAGCATTGCATCCCATGTCACCAGCCACTTCCCTTGACTCACCAAGAAGCTTCCCAGGTTCTGGCCTTGGCTGTTCATCTCTCTGCTTTCCCTCTGTCCTGAGCACCAGTGTTAATTTCCCACCTCAACTTGAGTCTAGGTTTTTGAGCTAGCTCCTTCTGAGAGCTACCCACTCCCCACCAGGAAGGAGTATCTCAATTCAGAAAATATTCAGGAAATAACTTCATGGTAATCTCTGTTTTATAGTGTTCAATTCTAAATACATATTGTCCCCAAACAGTCATAGCATGCTGGCTAACCATTGCCATTAGCTTTGCATGAGGCAGAGTTAGCTGGTGGTTCTTAAATGCTTGCACCTGCATCTCTCAAGACAGACTCACAGCCATATCAATGATGCCATAAGGAAGGAGCCCCCATCTGACAGCCTACCTAAGGATGTCCGTCATCCCACGTGTCTTCCAGTGACTTGCATATCCTCAAGCCTGAAGAGGAAGTGGGGAGGAGCCAGGGGACATCACAGGAACATTTGCAAACACTCCCCTCCCCCACCCCCAAGACCATAGCAGGAGGCTGGAGGCCCTGTGTTAACCTGGGGATGAGGACCATTTGGAGATAAGAGTTTACAGAATGGCACTACTGCCTCCCACCTTGCAGAAATGTTCCTTTGTGGGCTTGTAATTTGAAAGGGAGATCACAGTTTTCTGGTGAGTGTGAGCACAGTTTAGAAAGATAAAAATATCTGAGATGTAAATGTGATTGGTTCGAAATATATCAGGCTGAGTGAGCCTCTCCTTCATCCTTTAAAGCCTGCTTTGGGGTGGTGGCAGATGAAGAGGGTATGGCATATACTGGGTA
>JANHMN010000011.1:73504081-73518086 GCA_030674055.1 Rhabdomys pumilio | reverse complement strand
GCATACACACACAAATCATGCAAGCATATACATACACACTCATCCATATACACACACATCTCACATACACACTCATGGACATGCACACATGCATGCATATACATATGATACTCATCATATCACACACATACATACACCTATCACACACATCACACACATTCACATATCACACACATTCACACATCACACACATACATACACACATGAAAACACATGCATATACACACAAGCATTCATAGTCATTCACATACATACACACATTCACACGTAATCATACAAATCACACACACATGCAGACACACACATACATCCCACATTTACATATATACATACAACATACAATCACACATAGTTATTAAACACACATCACACACATACATATACATATCACACATGCACATACATGTCACACACACACACATATACACACATATACACATACTTACACACATGCACACATCACACATATATATCACACTCATGTGCCTGCATACACACCTGCAAACACAGATGCATGTATACACGCATTCATACACATACACATATCATACACACATGCACACATATACTCACATACGTGCACACATACATTCACACACATTCATACACACATACACACACATTCACACACATTCATAGACACAAACACACATACACATAGACATACACACAATCACATAGCAACCACTGAGTCTTTGTTGACTTCCAGGCATGTCAGAGAGAATGCCATCAGACAGAGCATTAAATACTCATTACCCCTTAGAGTCAGAGCTCCAGCAGAGTCTGATGCAGCTCTATCAAGACAGAGAGATTTCCTTCAGCATTAGGGATCTGTCTGGTTCAAACACACCATCACGTTTCCTCTTAACTCTAACTGTTGCTCCGTACAATTTAGAAAACCACTGCAGGAGGCTGCCCTCAGAGCTGGAGGGCCCAGCCCTCCTGAGCAGTACACAGGTCCCAGAACCTGGTGTTTTCTTTTGGTGAGCTGGGTGAGTGACAGGGTCACTCTCCTGGTGAGTCTACCCTGAGGGGACTGGCAGTCTTAGGTCTGGATGTGCACAATGCCACAGTCAGTATTTGTTCTCAGATATAAAAGCAGCCACAACCCCAGCTTTTATATGGTATCTAGGGGACACATGGGACCCTAACCCCTCAGTGTGTTTGTGCCCACAGTCCGGTGTGCTTTATAAAAGGCCCCTAGATGAGGATATTCACACACCACGTGTCCTCACTTACACAGAAGATGTTGAAATGTCCACCACAAGTGAATAAATGGCTAAGAACTGTCAAGCCAAGACACTAGCCCCTCTTCCTCCAGGCTTCCAAACTCCCTCATTTAAATTTGCTTCCTCATACTGTTACCCTGCCCCAAGCCAGACACACAAGTAAACAGGAATGCTCCTGTGCAAGCCAGTGTAAACTATTCTTGGAACAAGGAAGGTTCCCCCATCTTTGGCTTTCTGTCCATTTGGAAGGAGACACTGAGATGGAAGATGACCTCCAGTGCAAAGACCTTGGCTCCCAATTGAAAGACATTGCACAGGAAAGTCCCTGGCAAACCAAGGCTTTGTTTGTTCACCTTAAAAGGCCACCAGTAGTCACACTTAGAAGCAAATAGCTGCTGAGTGTGGCATCTCCTTCCCAGGGCTGCAGCGGAGTTTGGACAGGATCTGTGGTCAGCAAGCCAGCATTTTTTTTCTGTATATGTTTTTATCTAGCTCATCTCTGATTTTAAAGAATATTTTTTATTAATTCTTAAAGAATTTCAAATCGTATATTTTGACCACATTCACCTCAGCTCCCCCCCTTAACACCTCCCTACCCTCCAGAGACTCCGATTTGAACTTCCCATAATATTTCAAAAGGCCATCCACTGGAGAGTGGTTGACCTACCAGGAGTCATACCTTTAAAGAAAACTGACCCTGCCTTCCCCAGAAGCCATCAACTGTCTGTAGCCCTTTAGTTAGGCGTAAGGGTTCATGGGCTCCTTCCCCTTCCACACAGGAATGTGATACCTCAATGCATCTGTCCATGAACACAGCATTCACAAATTAAACTCAAGAAGGATGGTCAGGAAGAGCAGAGAAATTATAAATGAGATGGCAGCTAGTAGAGTTTTTCAGGATTAATTCAGGAGTCAGGAAAGAAGGACACACGGAATCTGGGCTGTCTAGACAGAAGGTATGACGATAATCAGGACGGGAAGTAAAACGCAGCCGTGGGGTACAGGGTTGCAAGTTCAGGGCAGAGGGGTAGCCAGCCCTCACTGAAGACAAAGCCTACAGCATCTTTAGCCAGGAAAACAAACCTTAAGCATAACAACTACCCCTTTATTGTAACTATAACCAAATATGAAACAGCTTGAGGGGAAAAGGATTTACTTCAGCTCACAGCATCAGAACTGCAGTTCATGAGAGCAGGAAGGCACCTTGGCTGGAGAGGTTCCTAGAGGAGCTCCCAGCATGCTTTGTTGGACTGACCTATAACCTCTAGAACCAGTTTATACAGCCCTACAACCACCAGCTAAGCTCACGGCCAACAGGTGCTCAGGATCACAAGCCTGGAAAAGCAAGTTGATATTCAAACTGTAATGTTGGCTCTTAGGGTTTTACTGCTGTGAACAGACACCATGACCAAGGTAACTCTTATAAGGACAACATTTAATTGGGGCTGGCTTACAGGTTCAGAGGTTCAGTCCATTATCATCAAGGCAGTGACATGGCAGCATCCAGGCAGGTATGGTGCAGAAGGAGCTGAGAGTTCTACATCTTCATCTGAAGGCTGCTAGCAGAATAATGGCTTCTAAGAAGCTAGAATGAGGTGAGGGTCTTAAAGCCCACACCCACAGTGGCACACCTATTCCAACAAGGTCACACCTACTCCAACCGGGTCACACCTTCTAATAGTGCAACTCCTTGGGCTGAGCATATACAAACCATCACAGTGGCTAAGTCGAGTTTGTGTTTCAGGGGGAGGGGGTTGTCAGGGGAGCGCGATTTAAAACCAGCCTTCAGTGTTGAGGGTGGAGGAAGGGAAGACAGCACTGAGCAGACTGCATCTGGGAAGGTCGGATGTAGGCCGAGTGCCTTGCTGGGTAGGGAAGAGAGAGGAAGTGAAATGTTCCCTCTCCTGGCAAGGCCCACTCTCTCCTGGGTTTAGTTTTATCAGCTGCCATCTCTGTGAGGCTTGACTTGATCATTGCTAGCAAAACATCTTCCAGTTTTGCTGGGCTATATTTCAGAATCTCTTCCCAGTAATGCAAATCCAACAACCAAGAAGCCATTTACTATGGAGGGCGCCTTGGCTTAGGACGCGGAATGCTTACTTGGGACCAGGAATGGAGTGTGCAGGCTGTATTGGGTCCACATGCCATGTAATTGCAAACATCAACTTTCTGATAATGAGGGAAGGCCATAAGGAGTTTAAAGACATGCAGCGGAGTGACTAAACTACTTACCCCAAAACATATGTCGTGATTTCTACTGTACGTTATGCTATAGATGATTCAGTCTGAGAGAGCTAAATTTAGGATTTTTACAGACCCCTCCTCTCACGATGTCAGAGCTTCCCTTTAACTACAGATGAGAGGGAGAATGAGTTCCAAGGACCACCCATCAGTAAGACCAAGAGTCCAAAACATGGCAGGCAGCCTTGTAGTGAGAGGAGAGGCAGTCACGCATCAGAAGACAGAGCAACCTGAAGGGAACACTTAAGGACAGAATGGCAGGAAAATCTGGGATGCATGCCTATGTGTTTTAGTTAGGATTTCTACTGCTCTGAAAATAATAATAATGATAATAATAATAATAATAATAATAATAATAATAATAATAATAATTATAACAGAAACAAATCAGAAGCAACATGAGGAGGAAAGGGTTTATTTTACCTTACAGCTTGTAGCTCATTGTCCAGAGAAGTTATGACAGAAACTCAAGGCAGGAGCTGATGTAGGGGCCGTGGAGGAGGACTGCTTACTGGATGTCTCCTCACAGCTTGCTCAGCCTGCTTTCTCATTGCACCCACGACCACCAGCTCAGGGATGGCACTGCCTACAGTGAGCTGGGCCTTCCCACTTAACCTTCGTCCCTGAAGACTCTAACCTGTGTCAGGTTGACATAAAATTAGCCAATGCACTGTATTATGTTGGAGGTCTCCTCTCTAGGTCAGGCAGAAGGGAACAGTGATCCAAATGAGGCCTGAGGAATTGGCGCCAGAACATAAAGGAGGGGGTACGAACTCAGCAAGCAGAGGGCAGGGAGGGGTCAGATGCCCAAGCAGTAAAATGAAGCCAACCTCAGTGGCCAGAGGTTCCTGCAGGCCAAGGTTGAAACTCCCTGAGTCCCTGCCTGCACTGCCACAGCCTGCTCAGGCCCACCCTTCCTGTCAGGTTGCACACTGAGTATGCATGATCTGAACCAGCAGCGTTATTTTATTACAAGTTCCTCTTGGTTGCTGCAGTCGTGCGTGCCCCAGGACACTCAACATGCTGTTTCTTGGTATCTCTAGATAAACTAGGATGGTCTAGGAGTCTTAAACAAAAGCCAGTGTTTGCTTTCACTTTTATAAATACAGTCAGTGTGACTTGCTGCCACTCAATCAAGCACACCTTTCAGAGACACCTTCCAGAGTGGGACAGTGCTGTAGTAAGGGTGAATAACAGTTTTGCTGGCTGTGCTGCGGCATCTGAGCCAGCAGGATACGTCTCAGGTGTTAGCCAAGCAGCTGTGACATGCTCAGCGTCCTAAGAGCCTGGCCATTGGGACAGAAATGCCAACCTGTCTCTAAGAACACAAATGTTGATGACGAGGTAGCATAAGCCAAGAGTCCATGGTTTATAAGCAAACAATAGCCAAGGAAAAAAATGTGTGAAATAGCAAAGCACCACGATACCCCTGTCGTTTTGTCAAAGCTGGAGGGCAGAGTGTGGATATCACGGGCAAGCTGGCAAGCATGGGAGGGAAGGGGCAGCCTTGAGTACAAGTGAACACTGCTTCACACGGGATAATGGAGCAAGATGCAGTGCTTGTCGTGATGCTTTATAAAATAGCAAAACACAAGTGAATAAATGATATCGAAAAGGAATACATCCTTATGAATAAATTAAATGAACATTTTTCTGACCCCCCAGGATGAAAGCCACAACATCACTAAATTATGATGTAGTCTTTTACTGACTGGAAAAATGTGTGCCTAATGTTCAAGGCTTGGTGGCTAAAAGCATCAGGTAGGTCGTGCTGATATTTAGCAGACTGTTTTCCACGTCAGTAAAGAGGCATAGATACAGAAGTGGGGATAGAGGACCAGGAACATGGCCCAATGGGTAAAGCCCAACACAGTAATCCCAGCATTCCAAAGGAAAGGTGAGGGGTGGAGTCAGGAGAATCCCTGGAGGCTCATCAGCCAGTTTACCCGGGGATGCTGCAGTGAGTGACAGAGAGACTTTGTCTCAAACAAAGTGAGGGCTTCCACTTGAGGTTCTCTCCCAACTTTCACATGCCCTGCAGGGTGCATATCTTCCCATACACACACACAAGCCTATCCACACACATACATGCCCATATAAAAACACATTCCAATACACACATACACACACACAAACCTGTACACACACACATGCCCCCCCCACACACACCCATACACACACATAACCATTTATCCATACCTGTTGATAGGGACTAGAACATGATCACTCGTGTTCCTGTGACTATGTCCAGGCAAGGATTACAGTAGCCTTTGATATTTCATGATGAAAGTGTCCTAGCCTCAAAATCAGACAGACATGTCTACAGAGGACTGAAATCAATGTCACTGAGTGTTTACTTACTGTTCATGTTAGGAACTGAGGAAGTAAAGGAAACCCAAAGTCATTTGAAGAAATAGGCAAGAGCATCTCTGGAAAGGGACTGTTATTCTCAACAGCCCCAAAGATTTTTTTTTTTTTTAATTAGGACAGAGTTGGTCTCTGGATGGATCAGCTTGACTCTAGGACTCGGTGGGTTATAACCTACATCTGGTTGAAACAAAATGTTTTCAGCTCAAAATAGGTAAGGTTAGAGATCCATCAAACAAACACAATGACTTTTGGAAAACTCCAAGGGAATGGAAAAAGTAAGACAAAGGAAGATGTATAGAATCTATCTAGTCTTTTGGGAACTAAATGACTACAAAAATATCAGCTCTAAAAATACTGAAAAAGAAAAAATAAAAAGGATTCTATGAGGGAAAATAAAGAACAAAAATTTGGCATATGGATGTCAAAACTCCAGTGTCAAAAAGGTTTTGGAAACTGGTCGTGCGTCACCAATTATATATATCCAAGATCACTGTGACAGTTGCTCACTGCCAAGAGCAATGGGGTGGTTTTTAATGCTCTAAAAGTCCTCTTTTCGGTAACTCTCTGGTAACAGTGTTGCAATATAACTGACCTAGGAAAAAGAAAGCAAGAGAGGCAGCTGCCACGGGCATGTTCGTGTCTAAGACACATTGTATATAATTGTTTTCTCTCCCCCCCCTCCCCCAGGAAAAGCACAAAGAAGAAATGACGATGGCCAAGTTAACTGAATCCATGAGTGAGTACCTTGAAATTTATTATTTACTTTTGGTTTTGAATGGAGAAATGCAAAATCATGTTAAGACCAAATCCTGTTGTGACTTAAAATAAGCTTTAAGCTTATTTTTAATTCCTGGGAAAGCAAAGGTCTGTCTGCTTTAGTGTATGGCATTCTATCAGGGTTGCTTTATGCAATACTCAAAATTCAACTTGGTTGGGATCAAGTTTTCAGACTAAAAATGTTACCCAAGCTTGGAGCTAAAGAATAGAAATGGATTTGTTTTGTGTTACTGCTTTTGGAGTTGGGAATCCATGATAATTTTAGCCTGGCTTGTCAGAGATTTTACCCAAGTTGGATGAAGTTTTATGTGTGCCTAACCCGTGGACTGGATCGTATAAAAAGGAAGAAGGAATGCTGAGTCATGATTAAAGCAATCGGGTATCGTTCAGTTTCCCTGAGTCATGGTTAAATCAGATATCATCCAGAGTTTCCCTAACTCAGGGCTAAACCAATCTGGTTTCATCCAGAGCTTTCCAACAGACAAAAGAAGAGTCCATAACATGTAAGTAACTTGCAGCGGTTTCTATTCTGAATAGATCTGTGTTATAATGCCCTAAGCTCTTAAGCTAAATGAATGGAATCAACAAAGCATCTTTAGGAAGGGAGGGGAAATAATTACAATAGATCACTCCAAAGATGACAAGCGCAATTTCCTCTGTTGACATTTAATATTAAAGACTATAAAGAGAAGGGATAAGCCAACTCTTTTCTTTTGAAAATGTACATTGCTCCTGATAACAACTTCCGTGCAGATGGTTCCAGAAGGACTGCAAACACTTGTGCATATCGTCAGGGTTTTTATTCCTTTGATGGTGTGACTGCTGAGTTGAGTATTCCTCTATGGCAAAGTGTCTTGTCCTTGCATGTTTTGGGTCCTGGGACCCTCACTAGGGTCAGGTATGTGGTCATAGCAAAGCTGAGCACGGGTAGGTTCTGCCACTCTGATGGAGGAGCCACCAAGCCCTGGAAGCTCTGCTCACTTGTTATATATGGTTAACAGGAAAGCAGGATTCTTGTGTGTAACTGTCTGAGGTCGAGGATTTAGCTCTTCTCTGCCATCTTTAGGGTGTAAGCATGGTAGTGGGGAGGCTAAGGTGGACTTTTTCTGCACACTGTCAGTATTGACACTTGAATCACAGGAGGACTTTGCCAACCCTCCAGGAAGAGCTGTGCCTCTTCCCATGGTGGAACTCACGTCAACAATACATAATCAAAAACCTTAACACTCATCACCTTCCATACCTAGATGAGATGCTGTAAAAATGTCTTCATTGTTGAGTCTTAGCTTGGGACCCCAAACCTCCACATGAGTTCAAATAAGTCTAACCTTAGGCCGATGTCATCCATCATGTAACCACGGATTGTGTGACTGGGAGCAGAAGAGGCACAAGCCTCCCTGGATTCTTCCCCTCTTCATTTCTGTGTCATTCTCTGCCCTGCCCCCTCCCACCCTGCCCCATCCTGCTCTACCTATGGTCTTACATATATTGAAAGTGTTTCCCTCTTGATTGCAAGCACCATAAACTGGGTCTTTATAACTAAAAGCCTCTCTGAGCCCTGCAGCCTGTGCTCCTGTCAGATCATCGTGAAACAAAGTAACGCAGCTTTTACAATGTGTTACAAATACAGAGAGTGGCCACTCCTTTACAAAAAGCTAAATCCTAATCTCTGCATCTTAAAGACCAGTGTAAATGATCCATAAATCATTGTCACCATCACCATCACTGTTGTCACCGTCACTATTAGCATCATCATCACCATCGACATCACCATCCTCATCATCACAACCCTCTTCCTCCTCCTGGTCAGTCCTCAAAGCCCTTATCCTCCTCCCTCCTGTTTTTCATTTCTCCTTTGTTGTTTTCTTCTTCACCCCCCTTCTCACTCTATAGCCCAGGCTGGCCTATAACTCACAGAGGTCATCCTACCTCAGCCTCAGGCCTGTGAGTGCTTAGATTATAGACAGGGGCTGCTGTGTTCCACGCCACTTCCTCTGAGTCACCGCTTAGAATTTAGCACTACTGCCCGCAAATGTGAATTCTGTCTCCAGTGTGTGAGTGAATTCAGCCAGAGAGTGTGAAACATGGTTGTGAGGCTGGACCTTCCTTACAGAGCCTGTAACACAGGTTGTGAGGCTAGACCTTTCTTACGAAGTCTGTGAGAAACTTGCCTTCTGGTGCAGTTTCACGGTTTTAATTCTCCTGGTGAATTGTAAAGGTCTCTATGATCACAGTGTCTTAATTCTCCTGCCGTGTGTCAGACACGGGATCCTCTCTCGGCTGTCATGGGGTTGGCTCAAAGTTTCAGATTTGTCTTCTGTTTTTCTAATGACTGTGGATCCCCTGCCTCAGAAAAACATCAGATTCTGAATTCTCAAGAGGAGAACAGCCATTCTGAATTGCTGTGTTTTGGAGGAAGCCACAGCTATGTCCAGTGAGTAGGGGAATTTAAGGCTTAAGGAAAGAGTTTAATAACCACACCCTAAGGCAGCAGTTCCTGGTTCTCAGAGACACATGCAGCCTTAGGAAGCCAGGCATGCTCAGATTCCGAGAAACAAAATTATGGGTTCACAATGAAGCATGATATTAAAATTAAATCTATGAATCATGAGATATACAGGTGGATATTGACTTTGCAAAAAAGACTGATAAGCAGACAGGAGCATGATCATTGACAGGAGGTTCGAATCGGGAAACTGAGGCAAGAAAGACCAGTTACCTCCATAAAATGAACTGAAATGAATGAAATGATGCCCAGGATGAGAACAAAACAGATGCCCAAAACTACAGATGCTCGGGATGTGAACAGAACCACAGATGCCCAGGACACGGACAGAACACAGATGCCCTGGACACCTTGCTCTGACACAGGCTCAGAGCCAGTGAATGCTTCACCCCACAACCACCAAGCAGAACCATCTGCTCACCAGACACTTCTTTTTGTCACTAAAAGTCCAATGCACTATCCATTACACCACAGAGCCACCTCAGACGTCTCTGTTGGACTAATGGCGAAGTTTCTCACACCACTGTATATCTAAGTGTGGTCCAAGTAGCAGCAACAAGGCCTCCCCTCCACCTTCCCACCCCACACCGCCAACCTCAGAAAACTGGGCCCTGAGAAGTTAAACTATCAACAGGTTCCAAGGTGCCCGATGAAAAGCACCTATGTTTAATAAGTAGAATATTTAAAATATTTATGTCTCATTTTTTTGAAGTAAGGGGACAGAAGAGAGAAAATAAAAACAGGATGAAAGAAAAATGATGTGGAGAAATAGAGGAAGCAAAAACACAGGGAGTTCACATGTTAGAATTCAGAAGAAAGACTGAATCACAGAGAGAAACAGGAAGTCAGCAAAGAAAGGGGTGTGTGTGTGTGTGTTTGTACAGTGTGAGGCGATCAGAGAAGGCAGTGAAGTCTAGAATGCAACACAGCACACACAACATAACTGGCTGCTACTTGTGACCTTCCAAAGGCTACATTTTTTTTCTTATTCTGTACATATATTTTCCTTTTTTATTTTAATTTAATTTTATTTTACTTATTCACTTTACATCCTATTAACTGCCTCCTCCCGGTCACCCCCTCCCACAATCCTTTCTCCATCTCCCTTTCTCTTCTCCTCTGAGTGGGTGGGGCCCTCTGGCTATCCTCCCACCCTGTCACTTCAAGTCTCTGCTAGGCTAGGCGCTTCCTGGCCCACTGAGGCCAGACAAGGCATGTTACCTGTATGTGGGATTTGATCAAAGGCTACTTCCTAAATAGCCTTTAAAACTGTAACCTCTGTTTGCATCTATGAAATGTATATTTTCCCAACTTACTCCACCAGAAACCCTATTCAAAGAATAGAGGGAGGCTGGAGAGATGATTCCGTGGCTAAGATCACAAACAGCTCTTCTAGAGGACCCAGGTTCAATTCCCAGCACCCACACTGACAATCACAACCATCAGTAACTCCAGTTCCTAAGGATCCAATTTCTTCTTCAGCCTCCACAGGCGCCTGGCATGCACATGGTGCATAGACATACATGCAGGCAAAACACTTATACACACAAATAATAAAATCTTTTTTAAAAAATAAAAAAAAAAAGAGCATGCAGCAATTTCACAGTGGAAGAAGTTACTCTGAGTTTGCCCTTCAGGTACCCAGTACTTTATTCTCCATCCATTGAGCAAAATTGGCCTGAAAGGCAGAGCCCAGTGGTGCTAAATGCTGTCTATAAATAGACAGGCAAAGACTCAAACTGTGCCATCATCAGGGGTGACGCTGGAGAGGCCACGTCCTGATGTGAGCTCTCAAATCAAGGGCCTGTGATGACATGCTGGAGGTATGGAGCTGTACAAACATCCAAGGGTCTTTAGAGTGACTATCAGCACCTGTGTGGGCTGTTCTTTCATGAATGTCCTAGTAGATGGCTTCATGGTCACTGCCTGATGGTGCTTCTCCTGGGTCCCACTTGGGGGCTCATGGGAATGAGTTAGAAAGCCCCAGCACATGGGCCCATCTATGGTATGGATTGCTATGGAGATCTGACCTTGTAATGGGGTTGCAAGGGTGAAACAGGTTGGGAACTTGAACTGGCGCCTCCTCCAGCTGCATGAGGTCCCCATGCAGCCCCTGCTAGTTTCCTTAGACTACACTCTTGCCTCCTTCCCCCAACAACTACATATTTACAGGGTTTTGCTGCTTCAGTAGAGTTTTCCCACTGTCGACCCTGACAGTCCTGGAGTTGGCCTGCTGCCTTCTGGCCTCAGTCTTGCCCGCCTCTCTCAGGTACACGTGCCTTAAGCCGTTCCTTCCCCAGTCTGTGCCCCTTGAGGTCCTCACAGTCACTGATAGGGATTCTTCTACCCTGCATGTGCACATCACCTGGACATCATAATCATAACAGAGACCCTGGGAGAGGGAAGAACCACTCAGTACCTTTGAGAAATGAAAGACAGAAAAGCAGCCTGCAGCTTTATTCTCAGTGGCTTCAGAAACCTCGTACTTGCAGCCAGAGAGACACAACCTCCAGAGCCCAGGGCCTGCCCTCAAAGGCACTTGGAGATCTCATCCGTAGACTTAAGTAAAGGGAATTCCTACCCTGATTAAAGAGTCAGCTCAAACACAGCTCGGATTTGAACGTTCCTCCTGTCAAATGAAATAAGGAGATGGAGCCGATTACAATCACCACACGTTAAATTAGCTCTATTAGAGCAAAGTGCTTTTTAATCATGTATCCTTCAAGGAGCAGCTGGTGTAACTCTGGCATTGTGCTAAGGCAAGAAACTCATTGGGCATGTGCAGCCTTTAGGGAGCTAACACCTACAGTTCTGGAAATGTGCTACAACGGAACCCAACAGGTCAACACAGGTGGCAGTCACAGGCTGGCAAGGCTCTTCCCTCAGATCCCAGCATGCTCCTAGATCTGAAGGTCAGCTAAAGGGTGAGCAGGCTTCCAGCAAGCTGCTGGTTACAGTGTGGACGTCTAGCATAGGACAAGTGGTGTGGTGTAAAAAGTCCAAGATGGGAGAGCAACTCAGAGGAGAGCCTAGCTAGCACTGACCACAGACAGTTGGATTGTAAAATGAATCCTAGGATGCTGGGAATGGCTTGGAATCTTCCTGTGGGTAATAGGAGGGGTGAGTCTTCAGGTTTTGAAGGAGGTTAGCATTTTAGAATGGTTCTACAAAGGCATTATGGGTAGATTGCAGCAAGTTGGACAAAAAGTAGAGAAAAACAGCTCAAAGCCAAGCAAACAGACAAGCTGAGAGAATGCGTACCACCCAAGGGTGAGTCTAAGCCAGTTAGAAAGGATGGAAAATATACACAAGACTGTGAGAAGCTTGTGAGTTTGAGTTTTAATGCATTAGATCTGGGGTCTGTACAACGGTAGCTATGGGTCTCACCAGTCTAGAGTTGGTTTCTTCAGTCAGTCAGAAAACCATGAAGGAAGAGCGCCCCTTCTGGTGTGCAGTGGGTAGGCAAGTGTACCAGCAGGGGGCTTCATATGGCTGCCATAACAAAAAATGGTTCCAGGGCTCAACAGACACGGGTACAATATACCAGGTCCACTTGGCCACCCCACCCCCAAGCTCATCCTCACAGAGCTACTGCGTCATCTAAAATGCACCTGGACTTGAACTTATCCCTCCTGAGTACTCTGCTCTTCTCACGGTACTAAACCACCACTTCATTAGGACAGCCGTGTCCCTGACCCCAGGACTCAACTCCAGTTAGAGTCCTCCCATCTGCTGGGGTAGCTAGATGGCTTCAGCTTTAGCTTCAACTGTGGCACATGGGGTCTCTGGCTCATCATTATCAAAATGGAAACAAACATTGAAAGGTAGGGGATTATAAGGGGTCAACTAATACAAGTGGCCCTCTGTTACCATGATGCTTTGTCACAAACTGAGACCAGGTCCCAGAGGTGTTCCTTAATGGTGGGTTCTGCCCATGACTGAGAGCTAGCCCATATCCCTTTGCTGTCCACATTGGCTTCCCTCTGCGCTCTCTCTCTCTCTCTCTCTCTCTCTCTCTCTCTCACACACACACACACACAAACACACACACACACCTCCTGTCATCTCCACCAGCAATGATGACTGTAAAACAGATGCTACGAGGAGCCACCACAGAGTCACAAGAGACACACTGTGGTGCTCGGAGATGATTGCAGGAGAGCATCATTTCTGTTGTACCTTTAAGCAGAGTTGGGATGACATGACAGCCCTTCACCTGTTTGCAATCTGAGAATCTGTTATCTTCTCCCTGTAAGACCTGTGACCGTCTGTGCTGGGGAAATGGCTCAGTCGGTAAAGCGCTTGCTGTACAAGCAGAGGGCCTGTGCTGGATTATCATAAAACACACTAAAAAGCAGGAAGCATCAAAGCATGCTTGTCTTTCCAGCTCTCTAGAGCTCTTAGGCCAGCCACCCTAGCCTAATAGTGAGCCTCAGTGTGCACACACATGCATACACATGCACACACATATACACATATGTATACACAGTAGCCACATCCTATAAATGTACACATGTGTATACACAAGTGTCCACATTCTACACATGCACACACATGCATACACAAGTGTCCACATTCTACACATGCATACACATGTACACACTGGTGCCCACATTCTACACATGCACACACATGCAGACACAGATGCCCACATCCTACACATGCACATACATGCACACACAAGTACTCACATTCTACACATGCACACACAGGTACTCATTCTATACATGCACACGAGTGCACACATGGACATGTGTATATGCATGCACACACTTGCACAATGCATACACATGCATACTCATGCACATACATGCATACACAGGTGCCCATATTCTACACATGCACACACAGGTACTCACATTCTACACATGCACACACATGC
>JANHMN010000011.1:73498688-73504071 GCA_030674055.1 Rhabdomys pumilio | reverse complement strand
ACACATGCACACACAGGTACTCACATTCTACACATGCACACACATGCACACACAGGTGTCCACATTCTACACATGCACACACATGCACACACTGGTGCCCACATTCTACACATGCACAAGAATTCCCATTGCCAGAAATGCACGAGATGTAACAAAACAAGAAAATCAACAAGCACATGCCTCAGATTCTTGACAGCACAGAAAAGCACGTTGGTATTCATTAAAATGGGAGTCACGGGAGACTTGTTTTCTCAAGTTGATGCCCTTTCCTTTTGGATCTTAGAAATCATGGTGACCCTCTTCTTCTAACAAATATCTGAGTAGGTGAAAACATTACCCTCTGGCCCCCCCTCTGCTTTGTCTTTTTCTGACACTAAAAATATAAACAAAAATAAAAATAATCTTGGGATTTCTCAACTTGGGCATCATTGACATTTGTTGCCCTGTGACCCTGCCCAAGGCAGGCTGTTAAGCAGCATCCTTGACTTTTAACCCATGAGGTGCCAGTGGTAGACTCCTCATAGACCTGAGAGTCGAAAGTCTCCAGATACCACTATACTTGCATAGGAGTGCGGAGGGGCGTGCGGGGAGGGGGCACAGTCACTCCTGGCTAAAAAGCTCAAAGTCAGGTCTACACTGAAGCAGGAAGGGCAGGGGAGAGGTGGAGTGAGTAGGGGAGGAAAGGGCAGGGGTAGGGGGGGTAGAGGGGCCGGTGGCCCCATTTTTCCTTTCACGCTAGACAGAGTTTGTTCTTGACTCCCGCCCTTCCAAGCCTACAAGCGCCATTGGTAGTCACCCTGAATCCTCTCAGACTTCTCCTTACCCCATAATTAATTCAGAGAGGGCCAGTGTGACCCAGTCCTGGTCTCCAACTGCTCAGTCACCTGGCTTGGAGAAGACTGAGCCATGGGCTTCCCACTTTATCCCGATACACCTGAGACTCTGAGACTCGGACCTACTGAGAGACAATGTGCACAAGGAGAAATAGAAACCGCACAGCCTCTGGGCCTGGCAGACACAGAGCAGGCGAGGGGGTGGCAGAGGAGGCTGTCTCCAGAGCTGGGTTCTCATTCTGTCCCGGAAGCTGGGGTGAGTGGCATTCTTCCACAAACAGCAATTTTAGGGCCTGCCTATTGACTTTCAGAATAATCCTTGTCCTTACTCGTTTGTTTTTCCAAGCCATTGCTCATGGCAAACCCAGCACGGGGAGATCCGTGTCTTCTCCTGCCTTCCTCATCTGCTCTCATCAGGCCCTGCTCCAGAGGCACCAGTGTCATGGGCAAAGTCTCCACAGGGTGCTTCACTCCGGATCTACCCCATCACTCAGAATCTCAGGGACCTTAGTCCTTGCTCATTCTTCACATCCTTTACAGTGAGTGACCACGGACAAAGTAGCTATGTGTCACACATAGCTTGGCAATCAAGAGTCAGTGGTCTGAGCCATCTGCTGGACCGCCATACTCTGGACCGCCTCTTCCAGAAGCCCTAAGCATCTATCTCTACCTTTCCTGACTTTGCCGCTTCTCCCAACCAACACTCCCTTGAAGCTTTGCAGGCTTCTTTGTAAGCTAATGAGGCTTAGGGATCCTTGTCCCACTCCAGACCCAAATACCAAAGGACCTCTCTCCAAAGATGGGGCCCTCGCTCAAAAGGCGGTCCAGAAACCCACCCCCATTCCCCTCTGCAGCAGCCCAAAGAAGACAGTAAACACATTTTAGACTCTCACCCCACTCCTCCACTCTCTTGCTTTCCCCTTGGCCCCGCCCCTGTCAACCCCATCTCTGTCTAGCCCCTCCCTCCTCCCACGAGCTGCCACCTGGCTATGAGATCCTGCTCCACCCTCCCACCTCCTGCCAAGCTCGGGATATTTCCCCTCCTCCCTCCCACAGCTCCATCCCCCTCCTCGATTCAACCTCTGAGAACAACAGGTTTCAAGCTAAACAGAGGGAGAAAGAGAAGGAGTTTTTCCAAGGTGGTGCCGATCCCCCAGAGGCTGTGCGGCTCCAGTCTGAAACCTGAGAACAAGCGTCCAGAAGACCAACAGATCCAGAGTCTCCGTCCTGAGTGAAGCCACAAAAGACCTAGGCAGCCAGCCAGAGAAATAGTCCACCCACAAGCAAGGCATGTTCAAGGGAGCTGAGCTTCCCATGATGCTCTGGAGATGGGAGCGAGCACCAGATGGCCGGGGTGAGCAGCAAAGAACACTGCATTTTAATGGCTCAAACACCTCAGAATACAGCAACCAAAGACAACCCCGAGCTGGCTCTTTTTCCAGCTCAGGCCGCCTTGGCAGTTCCCAGTCCCTCTAAAGAATATTTATCAATAATCTACTACCCACTTTTCACCTTACACCCCGACACACACACACACACACACACACACACACACACACACACACACTTCACCCCAACTTCCCAACCTGGCTCTTCAACCATGTGGCAGATGCTTGTACTGAGGCAGCCTATGGGCTTCCTGAGTTCACCCCAGGGGAGGGGAAGAGAATCAAGCAGTCTTCCCACACTGAGGGGGATTAGATTCATAGGAAACAAAGGACGCCTGGCAAGTGAATGCAGCCTTCCTAGTGTGTCACCCTAGGGGCGGGCAGGCTGGGTGCAGAGTGGTACTCAGAAGCACCATGGTCTCCGTCTGTCTTTCTGCTCTGCTTCCTTTTGTTCTTCTTGGAAGGTGTTAAATCTCAGGCTCAAGTGTGCAGGGGGTGGGATGTTGGTGCTTAGACACTGACTCCAGGAACTGCCCAGCAGCCCAGAACTGCGGTCATACAAGTTTCTAGGCAATTAATCGCTTCTGATAGTAAGATTCTCCATGATGCCCTAGAGTCGACAGGCTCTTTAGGAGGCATGGAGGTGGTCTGCCTGTGGTTCCATGAGGCTGCGGGTAAATCACTTGGAAGAGTTTAAGAAGGATGGACATTAATTTTCCACTTTCCTTAAATGTTTGGTAAAACTCACCAGTGGGCATGTTCACCCAGTCCTGAGCGATTCTCTGCTAGGAATCTTTCAAGCATGGGTCTCTCTGCCCTTACATGATAGTAGCCATCTCAGAAGCGATGCCTCTCGTGGTCAGACTCATTAGGCCCCAGATTTATAGAAACCCACTGGTTTCCTCTGGTTCCCCCAAAGTGCTTGTGAATCGTTGGTCACAGCCGACTCTCGTGAGCTCTGTCCTTTGGTGGTGCCGCCCTGGTGCCTTCTGTCCTTTATGGCTTTACCTGAGTCTTCCTTCCTTTTATTTCTTAAGGCAGCTAAAGTTCATTCTGTCTTATTTATCTTTTCAAGAAACTACTGCTTGGTGCCATTTTTCTTGCCTACTGTCTTACACTTTCTGCTTCCTCTGTTCCAACTGTGACTGGTTTTGTTATTTGGTGTTAGATTGTGTCTCTTTTTCTAGTTCCCTGAAGTATAAAGTCCGGTTGAGGAAGCCTTTCTTTCTTTTTCATCAGTGAACACATGCATTACTACACACGGCCCTCTTAGAAGCAACAAGGCTAGCTCCCATGAGTTTTGATATGCTTTCTCTCCATTTTCATAGAAAATGTCTTGTCTGGAGATATTTTTTAACTATCCTTTAGGTTTCTTCTCCAATGCATTGATTGCTCAAGAACTTTTAGTCTCCACACGAATTTTCCACTTTTCCCACTGTTCGCCTTCTTAGTTTTCAACTGCTATGGCTGGAAAAAACTTATGTGATTGCAATGCCTGTAAATAATTAAGATTTGCTGTGTGGCTCAGCCGATGGTCTATCTGGAGAATGTCTTACACACACTTTAGGAGAACGGATGGTCTGCTGTTTAGACGGAATGTTCTGTGCTTCTCCATTTGGCCCATTAGGTCTGGAGTACAGTTCATTCCTGGTAGTTTTGTATTGATTTTTCAACCTAGATTTTTCAGTCCATTGCCAAAAATACAGAGTGATGAAGTCCTCTCCAGTTACCAAATCTGTGTGTCTTCTGTTCATATCTGCTTACATATTCAGACTCTCTTATTCTAGATGCTTTTTATGTGTTGATCACCCGAACTCTACCGTTAAAGAATGCCTTCGTCTTGTGTGACAGTTCTCAAACTCTACCGTTAAAGAATGCCTTCGTCTTGTGTGACAGTTCTCAACGTGAATTCTGCTTCTGGGCTAATTGTTCTTGCATGCGTTTGCCTAGCTTCCGGTTTCTGTGCTAGATCCATGTGCTTCATTGCATCTGGTCTGCTCTCCCTTCTATGGTGGTTTTTTTATGTGTGAGAGACGCTGAGTGTGGCTCTGTGGGGCAGAAGGTGTTAGGAAGCCCTGTTTCACCAGCATGCTTACATGGTCAGCGGCCCTCTACGATCCAATCCTGTTAACATGATTCGTCCCGTCTTGCAAGCATAGCCTGTTAAAGGTAGGATGACTGTGAGCTAGTGCCCACCACACAGCATGGGGATCCGGGTTCAGATCCACATAAAAAGTCAGGCATGATGGCATGCCTAAATCCCCTAAAGTGGGGACAGAGGGATTCCCAAGGACTTCCTGGACAGCCAACCTACCATCAAGTTCTGGGTTCAGAGAGAAAGAAATGAAGACAACCAAAGTTGAACTTTGGCTTTCTTATGTAAACATACACACCACCATACCACACACTACACCACACACACACACACACACACACACACACACACACACACATCAAACACTACATACACTCTACACCCCACACCCACACTACATACACAACACACTCACCATATACACTATATACCACAGACACATACCACACACACAGACCATACACCACACACCGCACAGTATACACACAGTAAACATATGCACAATACATACACTACCACCACCACATATACACACATGCATACACACCACACACACTACACAACCACACATACACGACACACATTATAGCACATACCACATACATTCACACCCACTCACACACTTGCACAAACACCACATACACCACACATACACACACTACACACATATAGCACATACCACACACGTTCACACATACTCACGCACACACGCACACACAGTGAGTTAACTCTGACTTAAGACAGTACACTCTCTCTTCAGTGACTAAAATGAAGCTCTTTATCCCCATAAAGAGAATAGAATCGATCCCAGGTGCCACAAGACGGTCCTTCCCCACTTTGATAAGTCCAGCAAAGCCACAGGCTCTGCCACCTAATTCCAAAACAAACATTCTCCCTTAAGCATCCATTTGGCAGTCTCTCAATGTTGAGGAGATCATAATTACAGGGTTTCCTCAGACAGGTCATCTGCCTCATAGCTCCATAGCCCAGTGGTCACTTAGGAACGTCTGGAGGAGAGGGCTAGATGGGTTTCCTGAAACCAGAAGCTCAGACTACAGAACTCTGAG
>JANHMN010000011.1:73488688-73493688 GCA_030674055.1 Rhabdomys pumilio | reverse complement strand
CCTGTGGGTTTCCCTTTCCCTCCCTGTAGGCAAAAATGGCTCATTAATTGAAATTTAGAGGTTTCCTGCCAGGGAGATCCAGAAAGATCCACAAAAGGAAGTATAAACAAAGGAAAGCAGTAACTGACTGAGGCAAATCTCCAGTTTCTCCGGTGGCATTACGGAAAGCTGCTAACATGTCCAAACAGCATTGATATCACCAGAGAAGCCTTGATACCAATGGAAGGCAGGCCACAATTGTTAGCCCACCAGATGCTGACTTTTATCGTATCTGCTAATGTATATAACTTCATAACTAACCCTTGAAGTCCAACTTCAAGAGAGGGGTTGCTCCTCTCATAGCAAGAGTCATATGTATTTTTGAGCCCTGTCAGAAAGATTTAAAAGTTACTATGCATTGATTGAAACCTAAATATCGACTCCCTCATATAGAGATGGGAGAGGAAAGAAAAAGGCAGGAAAAGAAAACCCCAGACCACCAGGTATCATTCTCTTGAAGTCATTCCATTCTTCTCCATGAATTGACAAATATCCACGGAGGAAGCAGAGACGTGGAAACATTACACCAACATCAGAAATCTAAATGGCCACTGGGTTATTGGAGAGTCTTGTCTTTATGGAGAAATTATCATTTTAAAGTGACTATGTTGCAGGTTACTATGGAGACCTCTATTTGGTGGCTCTGTGAAGGGGACACCCCAAAATGGTCCAAACATCTAAAGTGGGACCCTGGAAGCTTTATGAAACACAGCACCCTGAACCATTCAGATGCTCGGAGCTAATTAGAGACTGGAGGAATGGAGCTGTGTGCTGGAAGGTTCTGGTGTGTGGTCCATTAAGGTGCCTCATTAGTCCTAGCCCGCCTTGAGGATTATGTATTCACACCGTAGCGGTCTGATGGATGGAGAGCCAGTTTCCATGGAGACGCTTCACAGCCTTGCTGGTTCTCCCCACAGAAAGGAAAGAAGCCATTCAGCATCCAGTGTGCACATGCAGGCACATACCTCACCACACACACACACACACACACACACACACACATACCCTCACCACACATACACACACACATACACCCTCACCACACAGACACACATACACACACCCTCATCACACAGAGAGGACATAGCACACACATATAAACACACAAACAAAACACATACAGAGACACAAAAATGCACACCACATGTATACACTCATCACACACACAAACATACACACAGACACACCTTTACCACACAGAGATGACATAGCACACACATATAAACACACATGCAAAACACATACAGAAAAAACACATACCACATGTATACACTCTCCACACAGATATATACATACAAACGTACAAACAGACATGCAGACCCACAGGGATGATATAGTATACATAAACACACAAGCAAAACACATACAGAGACACAAAAACACACACCGAATGCATGCACTCACCACAGAGATACATACAAACACACACAGACACACCCTTACTACACAGAGATGATATAACACAAACACACAAGCAAAACACATACAGAGACACAAAAACACACATCACATATAAAGTCACCACACAAGATACACACACACATACAGAGCTACATCACACATACATACTCTCACCATACAGTGGTAACATAGCATCACATACAAACATACAAGACACATACATACACACACCATACATACACACAGCACACACATATACACATAATACATACACACATACCACACACACCATATATACACACACCCAAATCCCACATACACACACACCATATAACACATGTCACACACACCATACATACATACCATACACACACATATATACACATACATACACACCATATACCGATATACACACATACACACATGCCATACATACACATACATATATATCATACACACATGCCACATACACCACAAACACACACATACACACACATACCACATACATACAAAACACATACTGACATACACACATATAAATTCACATATATACATATAAACACACACACACAACTTTCCCTGGCCAGCACCAATGAGGATCCTAGACATGGGGCTGGGTGGGTTCAGAGGCAGAGCCCATGTGTAACCAGTCAAGATTCAGCTTGTTCTTTGCATCTGAGGGCTAGTCTCACTCCTTCTGGGGCCTCATTGCTGCTCATAGATTCCCTCACCTCTGTGAGACATCTATCAACACTAAACACTACTCACTTCTGTGAATCCACATTCAGGCTTGTACACCAAAGTCAAGGGCGCAATGCTTCTGTTAGCCTGTGCATGGGAGCAGCCCAGAGACGCTAATGAACACTACTCCCAGTCTGGGACCTCACCTGACTCATGAGAGTTGTCGAGGGCTTCACTCCGCTCACCAGAGCTATCCACACACTGTGGTGTCTGGACAGAACAGCTTGGACAGGATGATAGTTCTGGAACTCCAGCTTCTGGAAGCTTCCCATGGAGGACCAGCTCTCCCATATCCTCCTGAAGTCTCAGCCTTGCCCTAAGGTGCATGCAAGACCATTAATAGCAGCTCAGGTGGTCACACTGCAGAGTCAACATCTGTGACTGTCCCCTCCCTGTTACTATTTGTTTCGATACCTCATACATGAATGAGAAGACATTTGCCGTGCATTCCTATGATGTCATGGCTACTAGAAGTAGATGCTGTCTGATGCTAAGAATATTCAAGATCTTTCCCCTGGCTCTCTTGAAATATGTCATATTGTATCATCACCCCACAGTGATACAGAACGCTAGAGCTTACAAACCTCAGTTGAGTGTTCTGTGCGCAACCAACCTCTTCTATTCTCTGTTTGTGTGGGAACATACAGTGTGTGTCTGCACCTAGTTTGGTTCACGGACCTGGTATCCTCCAGGTTCACCCACAATTCTCTAAGAGACTGGATGTTGTGCTTGTTACAGGAGGGTAATATTCCTGTGTACATTCGTGCTTTTTCTTACTTTGTTCAACCACTGACTGATACATCCCTAGGACTGGGCCATGCTGTAGTCATCATGACTGCTGCTGCAGTAAACATGAGCGTCAACATTTCTCTGTGACACAGTTGCCCCCATCTAGAATGACAGGATTCACCAGTGACAGTGGTGTGGCCTCTCAGCATTTCTGTTTATAACCTGTGTTACGTTCTTTCTGGAGTCACAGGAATCATTCAGTTTTCCCAGTGGAGGACTTTCCAAAGTAGGGCTTTCTACCTGAGGTCCAGAAAGAGCTGTGTGTACTCCTCCCAGAACATCTGCAGTGTTGTGCCTCATCCTTTTAAGGTATCTTCATGTTTGCAAAACATCTTACAATGACAGTACTCATCTCCCTGGATTTGCTTTCCTTGTAAAGTCTACTCTGCACAAGCTTGGCTCCTACAAAACCACAGGCTTTCTGACAGTTTGAGGTTGACAGGAAGCGGCCCTAGGATCCCCCAGAAGGTCATAGAAGCTCCAGTTCTTGACAGTTATGGCAGCCTCTATTCCAGCATGTTCCACCATCCAGAAGCACAGATATGGTGTATAGAGGAAACGTTCATGCCGGTGAGCTCAGACAAACGCCCTATAAAGAACAGTACTTGATATCACTTGATACTCAGAGACTCGGGTCTTGACTCTGATGCTGAGGTACAGATCTAGTCAGGCAAGGTAGACTTTGCTGCATCAAGAAACAACCCAATGTTCAAAGACCCAGCATAGAGGAAGCTGACTTCCTGGGTCCAGCACATTGACTGGCACCATGAACTGCTTGAGAAAATGATCCCTGGAAGGCATCCCTGTTGATGGCTCAGGTATAGCTTTAGAGAAGACCAAAGGCTTAAGACCCTGTGGAGTCTAAGGCAAAGCATGGCGGCTTGTGGACTCTGTGGCACTTTTCTCCATCCAGTGTGTGGACCCCAAGGTCACTCTGTGATTCTTTAACTGTACTTTTTGGCTACTTTATTGGGTTCTTATATCCACCACTCTTCTCCAACCCAATCCCTTCCAACCCCCCAACACGAGGTAGGAGAGAAAGAAGGTTGGAGAGGAAAGAGGGTGTAGACCTCTTTAGACGACTTCCCACTGACAGGAGCATCGAGTTCCTTAGAGAAAGTTTGATCTTCATCATCAGGATATCTAATTTTTTTCTCCTCATCTCTTTGCTCATGACCACTTGACAAATCGCAGCAGTGGCAGCAGCTGCCCGGGAAGCAGCAGCCTCTGCAGCCTCTCAGGGCTCTGGCATTTTATACTCTCTCAAGAGTCCCAAGAATTTGAAACATAATCTGTCTTCAGCTGGCAGAATCATGCCCCTGCCGTATCATGAGACAAATCATAGTCAGCTGCTGTGGACAATCTGAAGCAGCCCCATATCACACAACAGGACTAAAACAGAAACATATTCACATGACAAAACTGGGTTTTTAAAGAAACTGAAATTCTCGCTACATGGGTCATCTGAGGGGTCCTCCATTCCAGTCTGGTAGCGGCAGGGGGAAACATTCTAAGCATCGTGAGGAAGGTTTTGAATGAGCTAGCCCAAAAGCTGTATACTCCGATCCTCAAGGTCCATCTAGTTATGAGGGAGGCTGAGACATCAGAATGACCAGCAGGAGGAAAGGAACCTGTGTCAACTATTCCAAATCTGAGATATAAAAAACTTTCCATGTCTGGTGGTTTTCTGGATTGTTTGAGTTTCCCCAAAAGCATGTTTTTTTTTTAATTCTCAGTTTTACTTATTCATTTATTTGTCCATTCATCTGTCTGTCTGTCTATCTAGTTATCTACCTACCTACCTGCCTACCATCTATTTATGTTTGTGGATTTCAACGCTTGACACGGAGTTTCTTCTTCTATCCCTCTCTACCATGTTTTTTGAGACAGAGTCTCTCACTAAAACTAAAGTTAACGAATTGGCTAGACTAGATGGTCATAACCCTCCAGGAATCTTCCTGTCCCTACCTCCCCAGCACTTCCAGATACACCTCTCTCTCTCTCTCTCTCTCTCTCTCTCTCTCTCTCTC
>JANHMN010000011.1:73470680-73488678 GCA_030674055.1 Rhabdomys pumilio | reverse complement strand
CCTCCCCCTCTCTCTCTCTTTCTCTCTCTGTGTGTATGTGTGTTTGTGTGTATATGTGTATGTGTGTGCATGCACATGCATACCTGTTCATATGTGTGAACACGCATGTGTTTGTGAGTGCCTGCATGCATTATTTTTTAATTAAATATTCATTGCAGCAATAGGAGGGCATGAGGGAGACACAGGGAACCCAGACTATCTGGAAGAGTTAGTCCTAGACTTGCAAGGCCAATGTAAACGGAGGCCTGACTCTTTCACCCAAGAGAACAAGCAATGCCTCTTGCTGGGTGCTCACACGTATAACATCATTCAACAAGATGCTGGAGAATGAGGTGTTCTTGGCATTGGAAAGTTAGCCTTTTCTTTCTAACATCTCAGCTCTTTGGGGTACAGAATACAGTGGTCTTATTTTAAATGCAAGGAGAAGAGGGTTTCTTCATCAACAGATACCCTGTCTGCCAGGCCGGGAGTGGAGTAATCTACAGTGAAGGATCCTGTCTTCTCAGATGAGGGGTTGGGATGCTGGTAACTTTTCAACCAGCTTTTCCATAGTCCATCATTACATCTGCTTGTGACTTTAGCTGTCTTTTAGCTCCATCTGCAGAATAAGAGGGCAAAGCTAACTCCATGGCCCACAGCCAAACTCATGCATGCATCTGAGGTTCTGCACAATGAACACTTTTAACACATTGCTCCATAACCTACCATAGAATAGAACAAGATTTCAATGGACAGGCACAGATATGTGTTTTCAGTTCATGTTCCTGTTCAGCTCATGAAAGAGAGCATGTAATTTGTGCTTGTCTTCTCCCACAGGAAGTGAGTGGCTGCCTTGTATTCCATAGAGAAAATCTGTCTCAGGGAGAAAGTGACAAGTTAGCCACGTGCCCCTGGCAGCATCCTATGACAAGGCTCTGTCAACTTCCTCCATGTCTCCATGGAGTGTTATCATTGTCATCCCACACTCCACTCACCCAAGTGGCTGCTAGCTGGGAGGTGCTGGGTGCTCGGAGGCAAGCATGGTTCTCAGTTAGCCCAGTGTCTTAAGGTCCTGCAAGCTCTGGGATAACTAAATCTGCCATATTGTTTATTAGTGAGGGAGAAGGCATCAAGACACAAATAGTTCTCCATCTGGCTCCGGGCCCATGGAAGAAAGTCTCTGGTTCAAGTGTGAATGGGCTTAAGCATAATGACCTTGAAGAAATGAATGTTACAGGTTTGGGCAGCTTAGCCTGGTCCTGAACCTTATGTTTCTTTTTAATGGTTTGACTCAATTATCATGTATTGTTTTCTGTTCGTGTTTCTCAAGACCATTACAGAATGGAATAAATTGTCCTCAATCACATCAACAATTGCTCTAATGAAAATAATTTCCAAAGATTATATAACATCATCATTTAACCACACTCGGTGTCCTCGGCATGACGGGTGAGGGTAGGTCATGTGGTATTAAAAGCTGTCCCCAAATGTGCAGACAGGTCAGCTATTTCAAAATAAGCCAGTCCTCACAAGGATTCCTGAGAAAATGGAGAAACAGACAACCAACCACCTTTCCAAACTACTATAAAAATAATTCTTTTAACTCACGCAGGGGCAACTGGAGAGGTGGTTCTGTGGCTAAGAGCACAGCTGCTCTTGCAGAGAACCCAAGTTCAGTTCCCAGCCCTCAAGTCAGGCGGCTCACAACCACCTCTGACGCCAGCTCCAGGGCACGCCAAGTCCTCTGGCACTGCACTACAAAGCACAGACCCAGACATAGGTATACCTTTGTGCACCTAGTTTAAAAATAAGATAAATATTTTTTAAATTTTAAAACTTATCCAGAGAAATAATTTCCTATCCTGTTAAATTTATTTCCCTTTAACACTGCAAAGATAATGAAGCATAATCCAAAAGTATTTTATAGGAATGTAAACATCTGGCTGTCTCACCTGCAAAGAAAAAACTGGAGTAGTGACATTCCAGCTAAAGGTTTGGCAAGTCTTGTTTCCTTGACAGAAGATACTGGGGGGGCATTAAGGTGGATTGGTGGGTAAAGGCACTTGCCACATAAGCCTGAACACCTTATTCAACTCCTGGAACCCATATAAAAATGGAAGAAGGGAACTGACTCCATGAAGGTGTCCTTTAATGACTGCACATGTAAGTGCAAGCACACACAATAGTAAATTTTAGAAAGAGCAGAAAAGATATTATGTATCTTCTTTATGACCCTCAAAGAAAAAAAGTTAAACCTCACATATCCACAATGTTATCTTTGTTCCATGGAACATAAGAAATGTTTCTGTTTGTGACTATAGATCAGGCTAGTGATCAAATGTTTCTGTTTGTAACTATAGATCAAGCCCACGATAGATGATGGGTGGGTGAAGAGGTGATAACTTTTCATTTCTAGTCTGAGTGTGCAGGATGAGTGGACCTGGTAATTGTCAGACACAGCTACAGGTTTGAAATGTTTGAGAGCCCTCTGAATAATGAGTCTCTTAGACAGACAGCCACAGAGCAGGGTCTGGAAGCCCTTAGGACCTGAGACAGAGCTCTGGTGTCACCATTAACTAAGTGGCACTGAACATAGGAATAACTAAACTCAGCTTCAGTGCCAGCTGCCTAGTTCTCAGAAAAATGGATGAGAAGGTGACATGTCAAGCAGGGCTATTGAAGGAACTAACACATGTCACCATGGGCTCCTGACAAGGATCTTCCCTTGTCTGTCGACTTCACTGACTCAGAGCTGAAATACAACACTGAATGCCAGGTTTTCTACTCCGTCCCTTCTCCACACACTCCACATCCCTCTCTCTCTGGCTTGTCTCTTGTACAGACAGGGTAAGACTTCTGGGATTTTGTTTTGTTGGTGCTGGGGACTGAAAGCTGTATGAACATCAAGCGTGCACCTTTTATCATTAAGCCACCACCCTCACCCAACCTTTATTGTTATCACCCTATTCCTGAGGCTCCTTCCATCAGACACGATACAGGCCACATCAAAGCAGATGAGCTGTTTGCCTCGGCAAGCATCTCGGCAAGCATCCCTGGACCTCTGTGTGCCGAATCTCAGGCCAAGAACTAAATGTATTTCCTGAGTGAGAAAACACCACACGGGCAACTCAGCACTGCAGAAATCTATTACTCAACGTTCTTGAGACCTAAATTCTATCAACAAGGGATCAGTAGGCACACGTTCCCCGAAGGCTCCAGGACAGGACAGCATCCTGCCTAGTCTCTTCCAGATTTAGAAGTGAGTGGCCTGTGACATGGTGTGACCCGTAGGCCTCCAGTTGGCCTCTGTCACCACACGCCTTCCTCCTGTGTGTCTCCACAGATTTTTGCCTTTCCCTGTGCCTCTGGGTCCACAGTTGCTTCAGTGTTGAAGGCCAGTTAAATCCATCACAGTGTCTGTTGTAGTTTACCTCCCATGGCTGTGATAAAAAACACTCTGACCAAAAGCAGTCTAGGGAGGAAGGGATTCATTTGGTTTATACTTCCAGGTCAGACTCCATCTGTTAGGACAGGAAAGACAGGAGCTTGAAGCAAAAACATGGACGAGTGCTAATTACTGGCTTGCTTCCCAGAATGTGTTCAGGTGCTCTCCTTTCCAGCTCAGGCCCGTCTGCCTAGGAATAGTACTGCCCACAGTGGGCTGAGCCCTCCTCTTATCAATAAAGAAAGCGTCCCACGAACCAATCTGATGGAGACAGTTCCTCAACTGAAACTCCTCCTTCCCATGTGCTGTCAAGTGAACAACCAAAACTGACTGTGACAGCCTTATTTAAGCTTGATCATTCCTATGAAGATGTGACTTCCAAACAAAGTCACATTCACAGGTCCTGAGGGTGAGGGCTTGGGTCCATCTTTTTTTTTTAGGAGACACAATCCAACTAGCAGTGGAGGTGCAGCTTTTGATGATGAGCCTCGGGGAGCCAATGGTCCTGGAAGTTGACTCAGAGAGCAGTGAGATCAAATCCAGGGTGTGTATGGTGGCAAGATATGTTTGCCCAGGTGCTCAGGAAGTGAGAGCTGATCACCAGACATCAAGAGAGGAAGGTGACAGTCCCTAGGCATGCATATTTCTTCACTCTTATTATTATCTTTCCAGCCACCCTGCCTGTTTGCCTGTTGTCATTTCTCAGAGGTGATTTTTTCATGTGTATATATATATATATATATATATATATATATGTATGTATGTGTATATATATATATATATATATATATATATATATATATATATTTACTGAAATATTCACTTTCTGGAGTTGGGCACATAGTTTGATGGACTAAGAACACTTCCCTTACAAACACGAGGGCCCAATGCCAAATCCCAAACACCCATACAGAAGCCTGGTATGGTGGTGCATGCTTATGACCCCAGCTCTTGGGGCAGAGTCAGGGAGACAGTGACAAAGAAGCTGAGATAGGAGGGTCCCTGGGGCTCCCTGGACAGCCAGCCTAACCAAATAATGGTAAGCACCAAGTTCTGTGAGAGACTCTGACCTAGGGCACAGGACACCCAATATCGTGCTCCACCCACATGTCTGTGTGTGCACTCACACACAAGAGACAGATATCGACATACCATTGAGTCTGCACCTTTGATGTGTGGGTGTCAGCAGCTTCCAGCATCTTTACAGAACTGTCATTGACTTTTTCTGTTCTAGAACATTCTAATCACCCCCAAGAGAAAGGTGTGTCCATTAAAGATCAGTCCATACCCTACCTTCTGACAGTGGCTGTGATCTCCTTTCTGCCATCTTCATGAATTTTATGTTCCAGAAGTTTCCGTGAACTTCTGGAAATTCACAAAAGCACACATGTGGCTTCTGTGACTGAGGTTTTTTTTACTTAGCATAATGTTTTTCCAAGTTTATTTGTGTTTACACTGTCTTACGTTTACTCACATTCTATTCGACAGTCGGGTTATTGTGTCTATCCACTTGTCGATGGATAGACATTCAACTGTCTCCACTGACTAGTCTCTGTAAATAACAGTGCTATAAACATTCATATAGTGAGTTGTTTGTTTACATATTTACCTGAGACAGGAACACCAGCTCAGGCTGGTAAACACAGATATCTTACTGATAAGTGGTGATCTAACAGAGATGAGTGAGCCATTGACAACCAAAGAGAAGGAAATAATCTACCATATGCCAAGCTGGGTGTGCTCTCAGGATGAGAATCAGGAGACACGGGGATATTTAGAGATCAGACCCCGCTTGTCTTTTACAAGGAACATGTCTGTGACCCTGTGGCTGAGCTGGGTGTGTAAAACGACCACCACAGATCCCTGCCAGAGAAATGTCCATCAGGTGAAAGACAGTCCTCATTTGAGTCTCCCTTTTTTTTCCTGAGAACTTGAGTTTGCTGTAACTAAAACCAACTTTTTGATCCCTCTGAGGCAGTACAAGCCATGTTCACAATTTGTGTTTCTGTTTCCATGGGGGAGGGGGGGAATTTCAGTAACTGCACCTTTTTCTGTTGTTTACTTGTTTACTTTTTTACTGATCAGCACAGAGTTTTGACCCCCACTTTATGTAAGTAGATTCCCCCATCCGTGTCCTTTCTCCAGCTTGTGAGGGCCTCCGCACCCTGTCCTCTCCTTGCCATTCTGGAGGAATAAGTGGGTGCCTTGGTGCATTGCCAACACATCTCAGCTAGCTACTTCTGCAGAAGTCTCCACTCCAGGGAAACGGAGCACAGTTTGTTCCAGCTCTTGGTAAATGCTCTGTTGCCAGCATCTAGGGCTTCGGCTCAGAGTCATGATTCTATCTAAGCTGACTCTTACAAAAGCCTGTGATCAATGTGCTTGTACCTTTAACAGTCTGAGGGATGACAGTTCAGGACTTAATAGGCAAAACCACTGGGTTCCTCTCTTACCCAAATCCACACATCCATGGGAATTCTTGAAGAAAAAAAAACTAGTAAAATGATATCTTTAAAGTAGAATATGTAGAAAAATAACAAGGATGACCCATCTATGGTTCAAGAGGTCCTTTGCAATGAGCACTCCTGAGAAGATGCCCAAAGTAAAGCAGACACCAAGATAATCAGAGGTTCAGCTAGGCAGCTTCTGAGAAATTTAGATGCTCCATAAAAGAAAACCAAGCAAGTTATTTTCAGACACGGAACAAAAATTTGAGCAGATACTCTCTGAGTATATATTCTTCTCCACAAGATGGAAATGCCGAAGCTCCTTGTGCTGAGCTTGACTTTAATAATACTTTTAATTTATTCTTTGAATTTTCATACATTTTATACGATGTATTTGGATCACATTTCTCCACCACCACCTCCCTCCAAATCTACTAGTGTCCCCTTCCCAGCATGCTCTCAACTTCCCATCCTTCTTTTAGGAATGTTTTTATTAATAACCCAAGACCCATTACAGCTGCTCACAGCTGTGTAAGTCCATGGAACAGCCACGCCTTGTCCAGGACTCAGTACTCCACGGCTGCCCTTCTCATCTGCCAGCTCCTGTATTCTTTCCGCCCACTCTTCTCCATATTGAGTGAGCCTTCCATGGGGGTTGGTTAACACAGATGGTTCATCCATGGCTAAGCACTCATATGTGCTTTATTTGATTTTATTTGGACCAGCTATGAACCTCTGATTAACTGTTACCCTGCGGGAATAGGTTCCTCTGACCAAAGTCATGAATCTCATGACTTTGATGCCCACATAAACCTATGGGCATAAACAGGCATATTTAGAAGTCGGTTTAATGGCATGAATACGTGACACAACAACAAAGCTTGCAGAGCCTACAGTCTCCCCAGCCACGGAGTTTATGGTACCAGGCATGAAGCCCCTCATGAGGAACAGGTCTCATACACAATGAGAAAGTAGTTGGTTAATTCCGTAATTATTATGCCACTGTTTCGTGAGTGGGTACATCTTGCCAGGTAGATTGTCGCATGCAAGGCCCAGCACTGGGTAAGGCCACTGGTGTCTTTTCTCCCCAGCAGCCTGCATAGCAAATTCTAGAACTATGTTCCCACACTCATGACTTCCATCTTCAAATGCACAGTCCCATGTGGGGGTACAGCTCATAACTCCTCAACTGACTAGGAAGCAACCTCCTTAAACTGCTCTTAAACATAGAAGTTAATTATAAAAACCTAAGACTTTTTTAACCATCATTTCTCAGCACATGAATATCACATTAATCTATTTTTGGATTATCTTATATTAGACAAACAAACATACTCACTTTGAATATGCAAATTTGCTCTTTAATAAATGGTAAAATTATACACACACAAGTATATATGTATTTCTTTGTGGCCTCACAGCTTCATTGGTGAGCAAGCCTGGTTGGCAAGAATGCCTGAGCCTCTAGCAACCAAAAGAATTTACTTGTTAAATAGCACTGTTTTAAAAATAATAATATTAGTAGTAGACACATAGTAAGTAGCCTGCCAGCGGGCTCGGCCTTCACAAAATGTGCTTAGCTACGTCGCCCTGTCTCATGCCCTTTTCCTGAGAACTCTTGATTAACTCTTGATTCAAGTATACATATACCATCTTGTCCTCGTCAAGAAGATACAATAGGTGACAGTGACCACATCTTTAATCCCAGTGCTCAAGAGGCAGAGGCAGGAGGATCTCTGTGAGTTTGAGGCCAGCTTGGCCTACAGAGTGAGTTCCAGAACAATCATGGTTAAACTCAGATCTCGTCTCAGGAAAAAAAAAAAAAAAAAAGTGGCTCTCTGCTCTCAGGAGCAAAACCTGAAGCTGTGCCTGTAGTCTCCACGCTGATGATGACCTCCACCGATCCAAATGTGATATTAGAGAAGTGACACCATCACAGGGGCCCATGGTTCACCAAATGTGGAGGATAGTAACCCCTCAACCTGCTGAAGGGGGCAAATAGCAAGTTTAAAGCACATAGTAGGTACTCAATGAGCCTCTGCCGTTCCTCCCTCTCCCTTTCTGTCCCCTCCTTAGCCAATTCCAGAATCCATGCTCTGCCTAGAGAGTCGCATACGGACTTGGTTGCTATTAGCAAATTGTTGGCATTCTGCTCACCAAAGAGACAGGCAAAGGGAAGTATATTATTTGTGGAGATGAGTAAGGAGTGGAGAGCTAAGTTTGAAGGTGCAGTAATGACAGTAATGACGACCTTGGTGACCGAACTAAGCAGCTACAGGCCATAACAGATCTGAGTTAAAACCACAGAACACCAGCATCTTCTAGAGATGGGTGGAGCTCCCTAGAGGCGTGAAGCCTACACCAGAGTATGATAGTCCTATGGGGCAGCCATGAGCATGCATCATGGCCCATGGTGCATCATGGCCCAAGAACTGAGAGTTTCTTTAATTGTTCCCTTACAAATATACTGATCTATAGGAATGCATTCCTACCTCTCTGAACTCCTTGGCAATTACACTGGTCCCACAGAGGCTGGAGAGTAAGCTCTGGAGGTAAGAGCACTTGCTGCTCTTCTAAAGGATTTAGATTCTATTCCAAGTACCCATATGGTAGCTCATAGACATCAGTACTGCAGTCCAGATCCCAGGCCCTCTTCAACCTCCCTGGGCAGCAGGAATACACATGTTGCACAGACATAAACCCTGATAAACAACCATACACATACAATTAAAAAGTAAAATACAGCATCAATTTTAGAACTATAGAGATGGCTAGGGGCTTACCAACACCTGCTACCACTGCAGAGGACCTACATTTGGTTTGCAGAACCCATGCATAATTCCAGTTCCAAAGGTTCCTAAGCCCTCTTTCAACTTCCAAAAAACATCAGGCCTTTGTATGTTTATGTTGTTCATATACATTCAAAAAGGCAAAGAAACCCACACACATGAAACAAAAATAAATCTGGGGGAAAAGAACTATACACAGACTCCATGACAATCCAGCCAATGGCTGGGCCAAGTCACCTCTGATTCCCGCAGGAAAGCACCTGTGTCCAGGTGGATTAGAGAAAATATGGTTAAAAACATAACATTTTTAAAGCAGGGTAAGAAAAATAAACAAGCAAGCAAACAAACCCCACAAGAAATAAAGATTTAAAAAAAAAAAAAAAACAAGGTTTTTACTATTTGCCAGCAGACTAGAGAAGAGACTGCCAGGCATATTTTATTTATCTGCCACCTTAGGGGATGGTATGCAAGGAAGCCAGATACACAATGAATATTTACCATCAAGAAACCCCTCTTCAGATGTTAGACAGCCATGATCAAGACTATTCTAGAATTACATTTTCTTCTGTGTATCTTGGCGTCTTCTTTCATGAGAAGATGGTGCTGGTAACAACAGTCATCCCAGACTGCCAACCTAACTCCAAAAATATCCTTTCTTGTCAGAGGACATTGTGTTCACACTCCTTGGAGCCTTCAAACCTGGCCTCCAGCTCCATATGTGGTGATCCCTGAGTGGACACAGAAACAGTAGAAGAAGACAGGCAGGGCCTGTCTCCTGACATGGGAATGGAATCTGGAACCACAAACCCCACATCAGAGATACAAGGCATGACACTATTGATTTTTCTTCATTTTAGAATTTGAAAGAAATGTGCTTTTAAATGCCCCTATGTGGAGGTTAATCAAAATCCTCCCTAGAGGAGACAGAGAAAGCTGAAGGCCTGTTGTAGGACAGAAGTCCCCTCATGACCTCACACTGGGTCCAAAGGATCTTGTACAGCTAGAGGACAAGGTCTCTTTTACAGCTGAAGTTCCAACAGCATCATTGAGCCAACACTTTGTGCTGGAGCACCCAACCGGATTGTGAAACAAGTTTAAAAATAGACAGTAAAGGCCTAGCAGAGAAGAAACCACAACATAAATTGGCTTTTGCGATCCAACTGTGATAAACAGTGGGAAGTAATGGAAATGTAATTGTTGAGCCCTTGGATGAGGTATTAAACTTTGAACAGGAAGGAATCACATTAGCGAGCACCGGGGTGAGCCTCTGGAGGGCGGGGATGACTTCGATTAGATGAGCTTTACTGGTTCAGTCCTGTTTACAGATCTCTTCAAAGCACACGAAAGAAGTAGAGGGAGCAAGAAGTTATCCTCAAATGAAGATACCTGAGACACTGAAGCCTTTTGCATTTTGAAGAGACCAAAGCCACAATCCCTCACTAATGTCCAGATCCCAAGACACTCAGCAGAAATGCATGGCGTGTCTAAATTCTGCCGATTGGGTATGCATAATACTAAAGTCTGCCCCATCAGAAATGGAAAGTTACAGCTGAAACCAGACTTCATTCCACTTCCAAGTCACTCAGGATGCCCCTCACCTAGCCTGCACCTCTGGCTCTGTTCTAACCCCACCCTCATGCTCTAGATATATGATGTCTTTTGAATTATTGAGAATTTTGACTCATTGGTCTAATAGACAATGAGCCTGAGACACTGAAGCCATCACCCAAAGCATCACTTAGCAAGGCTTTTGGCTCACTTAAGACAGGCTAGACTACAGAGAAATGTTGGTGTAGTCACTGGTATCAATTCAGCGACCAGAGAGACCATCCAAAGACCTGGACTCATTCCTGCTTGCCAACCTTAATAAGTTCACTTCTATATCCCCCAGCTTGCTGTCATAATCCTCTCAGGTATCCCTCACAATGACCATGGGGATGAAACCACAGAAATGGGTCTTCATGGCTCTGGAGGTTATGACTCCCTAAACATGGTGTTTTTATAGTCAGATTAATGTGGGTGCCCCCTGTAGGCTTGTGGGGGGCCATCTTCTTATATCTCCAAGCCTTTCTTCAGAATATGAAGGGGGTAGAGAAAAGGGAAAGAGGGAGGGAAGGAGGGAGGGAGGGAGAAAGAGAGAGAGAGAGAGAGAGAGAGAGAGAGAGAGAGAGAGAGAGAGAGATGCTCAGGCAGAGAAGGGAGCCCAGCCATTTCTATACTCTATCATGAACAGGCTGGCTCTGGTTAGACCTGCTGAACATGTAGGGTTTTTGTTTTTGTTTTTTAATAAAAATTTTAAAAGAGCAAAAAGAAGATCCATGTCCATGACTAGAAACTGGAATTAGATCCAAAACTATTAAATCTTCATATACACCAATTTTCATCAAGCACAATGATGAGTATTATTTGGTTAAAATTAAGACAAAACTGTAGAGGGAAGCTGGAATCACGCATGGCTCCATTATGTGATCGATAATCACAGAATGGTATTAAAATCACACAGGAAAATGCCTCCAACCACACCAGCATCCCCTCAGCTTGAGGGGAGTAGAGGGTGGGAGATACAGGATACTTGGGAAACAGGAGTGCTAGACCACAATCCCTTTAGCTTTCTGACCATGACCTTCAAGAAGACAGCTCCTTGCCTGAGGTAGCAGCCGTGAAGATGAGGGCAGAGGTTCTCCAACCCCATTGTTCTTAATTAAAGAAATCGCTGATGGAGCTGAGACCTTAAGGAAAACATTGCTGACCTTTCCATGACGAGGCTCAAATTGTACCTTTAATTAATAGTCCTTTCTAATTCCATCTCAGATTCAGATTTTTTTTGCAGGCCAATTCCCTTATACTTTTAAAAAATGATCAGTATTAGATTCCTGCGGGCATTAGCCATCACTCTTCTGAGTTTTTGCCAGCATAACTGTATCCATTAGAATTCACTGTGTGGTCCCTAATAGGCTACTGCATTTGAAGCGTCCAGGACTGACCTGCACACAAGTCCTCTTGGACATGCCATCTAAAAACTCAACACATGGCAGGACAGCTACCCATGTGAATTCACGGTTGTGTCAGCATGTGCAAGCCCCACAAAAGCTCAAACCCAATCAACCCAGCAGGGAGGGTGTAGGGACTTAAAGCTACTCCTACCCAGGGAGTTACTGGTGACTGATAATGGTGGGAGAGGCACAGTTTTCTTTAAGAGTATTTCTGCTAGGTCAAACTGTACTCTGATGGAAGGCCACACATCCATGAAGATATGAGCATCACAAACTGGACTTGATAAGTAAGAAAGAAAAAAAAAAGATACAAATTTTGGTGGGTAGGGAAAGGGGTTTGTTGATCTGAAAGGAGTTAGAGGAAGAGGTCAACTGTCCAAACCCTGTACAAAATTCTCAAGTTCTATTTGTGAAACTAATTAATTGAATTAATAATAATGATATAATTCTCAGAATGTGGCTCACAGCAGGAAGGCTGTCAGAGGTCATCTCTGTTCTGTGACATTGTTTGGCATCCCGTGGCCAGTCAGCCAGCTTTAACTCGTGTCAAAGGAAGTTAGGTATGACCCTGGTCTGATGTCCCAACAGATGCTGTGTGAGAATCATGTGTAAGCCATAGAGCTCCACTTGTGGGGGTATCTCCCTCCCAAAGACCCCAATCCCTTTGGGTTAACTGTCCCCTTGAGCGTGAGGATTTCAATCCACGAATTTGGTGGTAGGAACACAGATGCTCAGACCACAGCGCAGCCTTAGCGAACAGCACCGTGTCTTCCCTTGTAAAGCAGAATGGCAGCTCCCTGGTGGTTTGGTTTGGAGAATCTAGGGAAGAACATTTTCAAGGGTCTCTGTGCACTACTCCCGTGACACAGAACACTCAGCAAAAGACAGGCATTGGTTTCATTTGCTCACAATGCCATTTTGACCAGTTCATCTGTTATCTTATGTTGGTAACATACAAACGCCACGGAATACTGATGGCAACCGCATGCACCGAGGTAATTTGGGTTCCATGTCACCACCTTCCCCAGCCTTGAGCTGTGAGTGCTGTTATTGCAGGAAGCGTAAGAGGCTGGGCCTTTGATGACTGACTTATAAGCAGCCTAGTTTCCAACTGGTGAATAAGGGCTCATTTAAAGTCTTTGAATGAGTTGTGAGCATTTTACATAAGATTCTTGATCATCCTTATTGTTGGATACACATAGGCTCGCATGAACAGTGGTGGCATGATCCTCAGACCTGTGAATATGTTTGTATGCTAGCTCCCAGCCTCCTCTACAATCCCTTAAAGTCACAGGAGACGACCAAGGGTCCAGAGTCATTGCTCATAAATAAATCTGCTCTTACTTGGACCGTGCATCCAGGATCTCTACAGTCGCCTGTGGTCTCCCTTTACCTCCTGCTCAGGTCTACTTGAGACACGGGCTATTGGAATAAGGTAAAGGTGACCCTGGGACTCTGCAGATTCACATCTACATGAGTGTCCAGCATGATCAGTGTCAGCCACCGCCTGGACACCAAGGCTTCAGTGAGTTTAGGAGCACGCAGAGAGCTTGTGGGGCACCATAGCCCTGTCTCTTAGAAGAAACATTTTCTGAGAACCTCAGCAGCATTTCCAAGAGACAATTCACAGCAAGCAGATGGAGATACAAGGCTGCTGGCTAGGAACTCCAGCACCCAGATCTGCCAGTAATTCACACTTCGCAGGAGCCAGGTGGGCTTACTCTGCACACTGTGGAACCAAGATCCAAATGGTGGGCCCCCAAGCAGTAGCACATATGAGAGACACTGGTCTGGGAACATGTACTTTGATTCAGTGAGGTACCGGAAGTTTGGAAGCTTTCTGTGTGTCAGGAGCTAGGTATGGTCGTGTAAAGTTCTCCTCCTGAAAGATAAAGATGGACCCAAATACCTAGGAGGACAGATGTTAGTTTCCTAGGGCCTCTATAACAACATGAAGTCTACAGCTTAAAACAAGAGGAATTTATTCTGTCACCATCTAGATGCCAAAACACAAATTTGGTGAAGTCATGGCTGCCTGTCCTCTGACAACCCCCGAGGAGCAGTGTCCAACATCTTTCATGCTCTTGTGGCTCCCAGGACTCCTTGGTTTGTGTCTGCACCATGACATTCTCTGCTCATCTTTCTCATGCCTCTCTTCCTTCTGTCTCTGAAGTTTCTTCTCTGTACACGAGGACTCTAATCATTGGGTTTAGGATCTGAATGTAACGTGACCTTTTTATTAGATACCTTTATCACTGCTCCATCAAATTCTTAACAGAAGCAACCTCGGGGAAGAAGGGTTTATTGGGGCTTACGGTTTAGGGGAATACGGTCTGATAGGGAAGTCACCGCACAGGGAGTCATGTGGAAGTCGCTGTGGGGAAGCAGGGGATGAGCACTGCTGCTCAGCCTGCTGTCTTAATTTCCATTCATTCTGAGACCCCAGCCCCACAGGTGATGCTGCCCCAAGTTACAGTGGCTCTTCCATCCCCAGCTATACCTGTGTGGAAACATCGTCACAGAAACACTCAGAGGTGTCTCAAACTCCAGTCAAGTTGACAATTGAAGGTTAACTATCATAATCCTCTTTCAACTCAGGATCATTAGTCACATCTACCAAGAACAAACAGAATTTACTTCCAAAGCCCCCTTTCTATTCTGAGGTTCTGACTGAGTAGTTGGACACTGTACGCCTTTGCCACACACGTCTGCTGTGAAGTCCCCACACATTCTGGCTTCTAGGCCAGCTGTCTCAGAAGTGGGAAAAGTCTAAGGACAAAGCTCTCAAGCTGGGTCTCTGTCTGGGCAGCCAGCAAGTTCAAGGCCACAGGAAGTCAGCAAAGACAGTGCAGACCAGGCACATAGTTTAGAAAAGTCAATGTCTCTTTAAGTGGTCACTTAGCGGTTTGTGTTGGAAAATGGTGCTGAGAGGGGGGGGGGTGTCGTGATTTAAATGTGAAGTGTGGCCCGTTGAACACCTGGTCCCAGCAGTGATGCCATTTTGGAAGGTGATAGAATGTTCAGGAAGTGGAATTTGCTGGAACATGAGAGTCACAGGAGACAGGGCTGCATGTCCCACAACCCTCTGGTTCCTGACTACAGACACAGTGTGGTCGGTCACCTTGGGCTCCTGCCACCATTCTTCCACCTCCATCATTGACCATATCCTTTTGTAAACTGCGACCAAACGAGCCCTTTTTTCTGTAAGTTGCTTTTGCCAGGCACTTTATCCCTGCAAAGGGAAGAGTAGCCAGCACAGAAGCACACACTGAGGATCCCAGGGACATCAGCCAGTTCACATCGAGGTAACAGCATCACAGGGAGAGCATCACAGGATTGGTGGCTGAAGCAACAGAAACTTACTCTCTGACAGTTTGGGAGACCAAGATGCCAGCCACACACTTCAGGACATTCCCTCACAAGGATATACGGCCACCTTTCAACTAACTATATGTCCACATGATCCTGCTATACACATGCACACAACTATACCTCCACATGACCCATGCTATACACATGTACAGAAAGAGATGAAGGAAGCAGACTTCCCTTGTCTCTTCCTTTGGGACTTTAATCCCACTGGGCAAGAACTCCTTCCATATGACATCATTTAACTTTAATTAAATTCTAAGAATTCACTAGAGCTGATAACTCCCCCCACTGTGCGCCTTTCAGGGGGAAAGTAGCATTTGGTTCATAACAATAGTGAACTGTTGAGCAATGAATGCCTGCAGAGGAGAGACTTCAGAATTATGGGTGTTTGGGCTGGTGTTATCAGGTCATGGGTGTTATCAGAGCTGGTGGGTCCATGGGTAATGTGCTGATGCAGAGACTCCTTCATTGGTTGAGCTCTGCTGAGGTGGCCTTTCTGTCATCATATATGCAGCCTTGTGAATCAACAGGTAGGTACTTCCTGAGGAAGACTCCCTAGATTAAGAGATTCTTTCAGTCAGACCTGGTCATGGCGCTGGTGTCTGTGCCTTGATGACCCTCTCTAGAGAACTAAGGGGTTTGGTGGTCATTAGAGTGATTCAGGGGAGGTACTGTTAGCAATTGCCACGTGACAGAGAAAGCCAACCCAGAATTAAAGTGTTCAGGGTCTAAGTCACATGCCGGTATGTATGGAACAACCATAGAATTTGTCATCCTAACTTGGTCCAATTTCAGATTAGAAAGGAGGACCTTGACATCTTTGTCCCTGGGACACCAGAATAATCTAGAGTGGCCTGGGCAACCTCTCAGGTAGACAGATATCAAATTCACAACAAGAGGTCAGACTGGCAGGCACAGACGGAGCAAAGATGAACCTAAATATATGTAAATATGAATGTGTGTGCTCTGAGTCATTGGGGAGCTAGCATACAGATGTATTAGTTTCCTGTTGCTGCTATAACATCACAAACTTTGTGGCTTAAAATCTCTCTATTTGTTCCACCATCAAAAAAAAAAAAAATCTGAAAACTGGGTAATTTCTGAAGAACAGAAACTTACTTGGCTCAAGGAAGCCTGAGAGCCTGGTGCTGGCATCTGGTGGAGACTTCTGGCTGTGTCATAACAACAAAGGATGTCTGTCTCTTCTGGTCACTAATACTGTCATGGGGGCACATTGCATATCTTTATCAAATTCTAATCACTTCTCAGATACCATCAACTTCTGAGTTTGGAGAAATAAGCTTCCAACACATTCAAGCCATAGTTGAGCAACTGATCTGTCTGGGATTAGAAGACCGGAAGTCAAGGAGTCAGCAGGCCTGTGCTCCTTCTGCAGGCTCCTGGAGGGTATTGCCCCTTGCCTTCTCCAGTCTCTAGTCACAGGTAAATGCAGCACAGGGGTGTCAGACCGGTGAGCTTGCAACCGTCCACTGTTACCAGGAGATGAACCAAGGCCATAGGACTGTGAGTTGGAAAGTTTGGTCTCAGCTTTGTTTTGACTCCTACTGACAGCACAGTCTTATCTAAGTCACTTGCTGTGTCCTCTCATAGTGAGAATGGCAGTCCCTACATCTGTCTGGCTCATGATAGGCATCAGCAAGACATGGCTGCCATCACATCCTTCACCACTGTCATGATCATCATCCATTTTTATCCCTGCTTGTACACCACAACGTCATCTCATCTGTAATTCTGCTCTCTGCCATTAGTGATAAATCTTTCTCAGGGATCCCAGGCAGAGGATACAAAATGCTTCCCATTTTCTGAATCCAACCTTGAGACAGTGCATGTGTTCCTCAGAAGAGTGTGATTGGACTGGACAGCCCTGAGGGGACTGCCACCCTGTCCAGAAACTTCCCTCACGACCACAGTACTGAAATGTCATGTGATTTCGTGGGATGAGAGACTGCAGTTCCGAGCCTGGTTGGAGAGGCAGATGACATACTGCGTATTAGATTCCATGTAGGACAAGAGCCAGGCCTAGCCTCTCCCAGCTTGCTCCTGATTGCCTAGCATGGCTTTTAAGGCTAAGGACTTTCACTGTAAACTAAAGGAACAGACCACCGACTTTTATTTTTTCTTTTCTCCATCCCTGTCTTTTTTTTCTTTATTAAGACAGGGTCTCGTGTTACCTAGGTTAGCCTTGAACTTGTTATGTAACCAAGGACAACCTCTATCTTTCAATATTTCTGCATCCACCCTCTGTCCTACCTAAGCCCAAGGATTATAGGCAGGTGTCACCAAGCCTGGTTTTATGTGGTGTGAGGGATCAAATCCAAGGCTTCATGCACGATAGACAAACATCCTAGCAACTGAGTTACATCCCCAAGCCCCCTCCTTTCCCATTAATAAACTTCATTTTTACAATAATTTTATGAGAAATTGAGAAAGTAAAGCATATCCCCAAACCTGTGGATTGGGTACATAACTCTCAGCTGAAGCCCAAGTCTGCCCTGTACATCATGTATGTTTTGACAGATACACAGTGCCCTGCATCGCTCACTACAGGACAGAGTAGCTTCAGTGTCCTAACACTGCTCCAGGCCTTGGCTGCTCATCTCTGGCCACACCCCAAGCCTGGATAACCACTGACACTACTGTCTCTTCCATGTGTCCTCTAGGGAGGGCCACACAGTGTACAGACTGACTCGCTCTCCTCCCATTCCACCACACCTGTGGGAATTAACAATCTCAATGTCCATGTGTGTATGTGTGTATGGTGTGTGTATAGTGTGTGTGTGTGTATACATAAGTAAGTGTGCCTGTGTATGTCTGTGTGTATGTGTATATGTGTATATATAGTGTGTATGCAGATATGCATTTGTGTGTGCTGTGTGTGTCTGTGTGTACATGTATATATGTGTATGTGTGTATGTGTGTGTTTGTATGTGTTTGTATGTATATGTGTATGTG
>JANHMN010000011.1:73460097-73470670 GCA_030674055.1 Rhabdomys pumilio | reverse complement strand
TAGTATGTGTGTAATGTGTGTATGTGTGTGTCTGTGTGTGTGTGTGTGTGTGTGTGTGTGTGTGTGTGTGTGTGTGTGTTACAATGCACATGTGCAGGTCAGAGGACAACTTCCCAGACTCAGTTCCATCCTCCGTTTGTTTTGAGGCAGGGTCTCTCTTGTTCAGTCATGCTGCATCCTCTGGCCTACCTGACCCTAGAATTTCTGGCTGACTTTTCCCAGATCTGTCTCCCTTTTTGTCACCAAAGGGCTGTGATTACAGATGAGTACCTCTGCATCTGGCTTGTTTTTGTTGGTGGTGATGGTATTTTCATTTTTGGTTTCCTGGGTTTTTCTTGTTTTTTGTTTTGTTTTGTTTTGGGTTTTGGGGGGATTGAAGGTCCTCCTCCTCCTCTTCCTCCTCCTCTTCTTCTTCTTCCTCTTCCTCCTCCTCTTCTTCTTCTTCCTCTTCCTCTTCCTCTTCCTCCTCCTCTTCTTTTTCCTCTTCCTCTTCCTCTTTCTCCTTCTTTCTCTTCCTCTTCTTCTTCCTCTTCTTCTTTTTTCTCTTCTGGTGAGTTCTAGGACTCATACTCAGGTCATTAGTCCATGGTAAAAGTGAATAGCAAGCACCTTTGCCAGATAAGCAGTCTCCTGGCCTGCCTTTGCCTGCAAACCCACCCCACCCACCCCACACTACCTGTGGCCACCAACATCTTTTTAATTACTAAATAATATTTCCACTCTTTCCTTGACTTATCCTTACTAGTTAGTATTGCTGATGAAGCAATGTTCTACCCCTAAGTGCCAGTGTCAGAGTAACTCCCATATCAATTCAGAGAAAGCAGACATAAGAGCTCCACCTACCACCTTACTCCCTCCTCTTCCTTATAATGAGAAGCAGGATGTTCCAGAACTGGTATAAAATCCAGTCACAGAAAGACCTGCATGGCACTCCACCACATGGCAGCACATTTAAAGACACACGGCACCCTGGTTCTAATAACAGAAGGCTCAAGCACACACTGTGCCCTTTGGAGTACAAACAGAGTTTATCTCTATGACACCAAACTGTGTAAGCACACCTCTCATGGTCATGGTCACCACCAAACTGCTAGTATACCTTCTGTCAGAAGGACTCAAGCCTCATCTCAAGGAACCCGTCCTGTCAGAAACAGAAGCTCATGTGACCCTACTACAATTGGCATCCCACAGCCCCCGGTGGTTTAGCTTCACAGTCTTTTTAGCCTTATAGTTACAACCCCATCAGTAAGCATGGAATTTCTAAAGCAAATGAGACTCACTGGCCTAAGGGTTGATGGGTCAGCAGACAAACATCACAACACGTCAGATAGTGCTTGGGCTTCACACAAGTTCAGAGTTGAAGAAGGTTTTGGTGACTAACACCTTCTCCTCCATCACATATTAATATATATGACCTAAGGGATCATTAGAAGCCAAGTATTGACCTGAGAAGACAAGGAAGGTGTGAACTCAGAGCTTCCTGGGAGTGGAAGACAACATCTTCATCCATAAGAAAGGGGCCCTCCAATGGATAACTTAGGAGAGGATCAAAATGCAAGTGATCAAAAAAAATATTATTTTAATTCAAATTTTTAAAAAAAAAATCTACGTTTTGAAAAGACTTCCCCGACGATACTGGCAGAACTCTAAGCTTGAATGTGTCGCTCTCTTTGGCACAGCCTCACTCCTAAGATGAGGTAATACACATGAACATGTTTACATAACATCAAAGAGACGTTCAGATGGCTTCTGAGGCTTCCCCATACACACAGTAAGAGCAATGACAACTCAGAGAAGAGAGTGCTGTACTCAGAGAGCCCCGGGTAGTTGCAAAGCAGCTGACCCTCAACAGATAGGTCTGATTGACAAAGGCGGGGACTAGAGCACGTGACAGAGGAAGTCACAGATAGATGAAGGCACAGCCAGCAAAGAGCACTCACACTGAGGGGGGAGCACGGGGTGGAGCAGGAGGACATGAGTTGAGAGATGCCATCTTGATTTAGAAACATTAATGGTATAGCAGGAAGGGCCAACCCTGAAAAATCGTATCAAAGCTTTGGATAGCACAGTAGGCGGGGTAATTTCTACACACAAATACAATCATCAAGTCAAAAGCAAGAACTAATGGACAGTTACTGTTACTGCTTCTCAAATACTTCCTCGTGAATTTCCGGGGGGAATTGTGGGGCATCTGGAAGGAAGGTGTACATGATCTAAATATGTTTTTATGTATCTATGTATAAAACTCTCAAAGGATAAGTTAAATATGTTGTCTTCAGAAAGTATTTATCTTATTTGTCATTACAAAAATAATATAAGCCTATTCTATAAAAATCAGAATAATACAAGTTTAGGTGAGACAGCTCCAGAATATAATACACGCCCTTCCTGTGTTCCTCAGGAAGAGACAGTTGTCACAGTATTTGGACAGCTGATGCAACAATCTAAAAATAGGGGGACTTGGAAGTCAGTCTCATGGAAACAATGACTTTAGGGAAGCAGAGTTAGGTTGCACGGAAGATGTCTTTTCTTCAGGAACTCCTGTGTGTGCCAAGTGCTTGCTGGGGTCAAAGTCACACCTGATTAATTTATGCATCCTTAAACAAGCCCCACAGATTTCTGCTCCGATATAGACCAAACATAGTTCTTTTCCTAGTATGAAGAGTCACATGGCCTTCATGCTTTGGGACACTGTTTCCCTTCTTTCTCAACATCAGTTGGCAGCTTGGTGTGCTAAGAATATGGGAGCATCATTTCTGGCTTGAGGCAGATGCTGTCCTTGAGCTTTTGACCTGCAGACAGGACATGTGTCAGTCCTACGGTCCAAGTGTGCTAGGCTGCAGGAAAGGATGGAGTTCCTGCTTCCGTGGCTTGCTTCCTTCTGAAGAGCTGAAGACCTTTGTCCAGACACCCATGTAGCATCTCTCTGCATTCTCAGATGCCAGGAGCACTGGAACAGAGCCAGGCTGGCAAGGCTGCAGCCGACACTTAGTTCCTTTCAAGCGAATAGGCAAGATTGCGTTATGCAATTCCCCGGAGCAGTCACTGATAAAATGGCCATTAGCTCCCCTTTATGCAAAACTTTAAAGAGGCAATGCCAGTTATCAAAATAAGACATCCACCACCTACTGTTAGTCAGCTGAGAGTAGTACTTGGTTCTTAATCCTTCATAAAAAGTCCACGACAATAGTTCTGACCCAAGTGCTAGATGGCCCAGGGTGTGGGCAGTATGCATATGTAAAGGTTCTAAGAACAGGCACAAGGCCCTGGGATCAAAAGGCGAGAGCCAGATCATTGCTGAATAGGTTAGTGACAAAGAAGATGGGGTGAGAGAGATGGCCTACTAGGAAACAGACAACTGAGGTGGCCCCAGTAGACTGCATTGAGGCAGTTAGTAGTGAATAACCTTCATTTCAAACAGCCTATCTAAGTAACAAATTATTATGTAAATTATAAGACAAAACTAATTAATGAAAAGATTGAGCAATAACAGACTCCCAGGAGGTTAAGATTTAGTGATCAGAGGCAAATAGCCATCTTAAGTTGTTGGGGGATGGAGGTGCTGCTGGAGAAGTTGCTGTGGATAAGAGCAGGGACTGGAGAGATGACTACAGGGAAGAGTGTGCCCTGATTTGTAACTGACAAACCAAGTTTAGCCTCAGGTGTTACACAGGGTGGCTCACATCCACCTGCAATTTAAATTCTAGGGGATTTGACCTTGTCTTCTGTCATCCACAGTGTTTCATGTATACACCACACATAGACAGATACACAAAATAAGAATAATATAATAAATCTCTTTTTAAAAGCAAAGCTTAGGAGAATGATCATGCCAGGGTGACAAGAGAAACCAAAGGGAGGAGCCAGGGTGACATGGAGAAGATGTGGCCTCAAGAATGAAGGACACTGAACTAGAGAATACACTTCAAACTGTGACTGACAAGATCCCACCCAGAAGCCTCAGAGAAGACTGTGGAAGAGTCAGAGGATGGGAAGGAACTTGGTGAAACTGCTGCCTAGACATGATACACCCACAAACTTACCGCAGCTATGGCCACCTGCAGGAGATCGCACCAACAAGATCAGCGAACTTTCCATCATGCAGCAAAATACAAAGGGGAGGACAGGAAGGTGGGAGAGGGTGGGTTGAGGAAGAGCAAGGGAGTGGATATGAGCAAGATACATGATGTATAAGAATAAAATTGTCAAGGAATAAATATAAGATATCCACTTTATAAAGTAGATCTTAAGAATCTCCAGAAATGGGTAATCAATCAGCTTGGAGAACTCAAGAGGAAGCATGTGGATAGTGGCCTTGGGAGTGCACACAGTAGATAACTCTCCACATGACAGTGACCTCGGGAGTGCACACAGTAGGTAACATGCCACATGGACAGTGACCTCAGGAGTGCACGTAGTAGGTAACTCTCCACATGAGAGTGACCTTGGGAGTACACACAGTAGGTAACTCTCCACATGACAGTGACCTCCTCAGGAGTGCACGTAGTAGGTAACACTCCACATGACAGTGACTTTGGGAGTGCACACAGGTAGGTAACTCTTCAGTGTGTTGAGCCTGAATATTAGCTGTGGGCAGGGGATACACTTCACTGGCACCTGACTGGCAATACCTTATGTCTGTGAGGTCCTCCAAAAAGGATTAACTGCATGAAGGAAGACCCACACTGAATGTACACAGCACGCTTTAATGGACTGCAAGGAACCCAGAATTAAACAATACCATTCACCTCCCCCTACTGGTGGATACAATGTAGCCAGCTGCCTCTGGATCCTGCCGCCATCCTCCTCTATGATGAACTGTATCCCCTCAGACTGGAAGCCAGACTAAACCCTTAAGACCTGAGTTGAGAAAGTAAACACTGGGAAGGTCATTGACTTCGTTCTCCTCCTCCCACCAAAGAGTCCTGTTCCACATGAATACACAGTAACAAGGCGCGGGAGGGAGGGGAGAGGTGAAGGGCTGGGCGTGACGAGAAGGAGCCTAGTTAGCACCTTCCCACCTCCCACCAGTCCCTATTCCTAGGAAGGAGAAAACAGTAGCTATGAGCTCCTTGCCAGGAGCTATCTTAGTCCTGAGAAGATAAAGATAAATAGGATGTGACTCTTGCCCTTGGAACTGAAGACAAGAGGGCGGAGTAGCCTTCCCCTCTTCAGGGACCAGCTGACACTGCTGAGACAGGAGCCCAACATGCGGCAGAAATGTCACACCAGGGAGCCTCTGGGTCTGCCACCCCCGAGCTCTCATAGCCCATCCCGGGGAATGAAGGCAACCGGGCTAGAGAAAACATCAAGCAATGAGTGTCATCCACAGTCCCGCGGTGCCTGTGGACTGTCCACTGTGCAACCCACACAGTCAGACCACCTCAGACCACCCATCGCCTTAGCATGATAAAAAATAGACTTTCTCACTGTAATTCCCTGATGTACCGTAGATTTTAAATTTATCAAACACATTCATCATGTTTCCTGAGAGAGCACAGATATTCTTTGGCACTGTGTGAACTTTATACTACAGTACAGCATGTTATACTACAGCTGAATATCTACTCAGTTCATATCTGCATATCACAGTGTGTTATTGTATGGCTAAATATCTACATGACACAGTGAGTTACTATATGGCTGCATATCTGCATAACACAGTGAGTTATTGTATGGATGCATACCTATATAACACAGTGAGTTATTGTATGGCTGCATATCTGCATAACAGTATGTTATTGTATGGCTGCATATCTACATAACACAGTGAGTTATTGTATGGCTGCATATCTACTTACTTCATATTTACATAGCACAGTGAGTTACTATATGGCTGCATATCTGCATAACACAGTAAGTTATTGTGTGGCTGCGTATCTGCATAACACAGTGTGTTATTGTATGGCTAAATATCTACATGACACAGTGTGTTATTGTATGGCTGCATACCTACTTACTTCATATCTACATAACACAGTGAGTTACTGTATGGCTGCATATCTGCATAACAGGATGTTATTGTATGGCTGCATATCTACATGACACAGTGTGTTATTGTATGGCTGCATATCTACATAACACAGTGAGTTATTGTATGACTGCGTATCTGCATAACACAGTGAGTTACTGTATGGCTGCATATCTGCATAACAGGATGTTATTGTATGGCTGCATATCTACATGACACAGTGTGTTATTGTATGGCTGCATATCTACATAACACAGTGAGTTATTGTATGGCTGCATATCTACATATTTCATATCTATATGACACAGTACATCACAGTGGCTTGATACTACTGAAATTTGGGAATGACATCCTCTTAAAGGTATTTTCTCACCTTTAGTGAGGGATAAAGGTTTCTAGAAGGAATCTTAAATTAAAGATGAAGTGAGCCATGAGCCCCTCCCCTCTGACTGAAAGAGGTTAAAGGGGACAGAAACATGCCATTCAGGTGAAAACCCAGGGTTCACAGGAAAGAGGGTAAGCAGATGTTGCTCTCTGTCCTAATGGCACCACTCTGACTCTAAGTTAAACCCACTCTGCACATCCATGTTGCTTCCTTTTGGCACCTCTGGGGGAAAAAAAAAAACAGAAGAGTCAGTTAGTGTGATCATTCTAAAATAAACACCAAGTGCTTGAATAAATACAGGTGATTTACATCTGTAGTAACCAGTAAATATGCTGGATTTCTGACACAAGTTGTGTCCTTGTGTGTTTGCATGTATATATGTATGTACACATGTGTACATGCATATGTATGTATCATATGGATAAGTGAATGTGTATGGACATGTCCTTACATGCATGTGTGTACCTACATGTGTGTATGTGAACACGTGTGCTCACATGTAATTTATACATGCATGTACATATATATGTACACATGGGTGTGCATGTGTCTATGTGTACATACATGTATATATGTGTATGTGGCCATGTGTGTACATGCATGTACGTGTGTGTATATATGTGTGTCTCTACAAAGAAGCTCCAAGACTGCATACTAGATTTACGCTTCACCAACTAGACAGAAACACAACAGTTACAGTAATAAATTCTCCAAGAACACTCTGTTTCCACTAGGCAACATTTTTGAGACTTGGATTTGAAGAGTCTTCCTTCAAATATCATTTTGAAGCACACTTTAATGTTTAGTTACTTGTTTTTATTGTAAAACATCTCAAAAAGCAAACCCAGGGTATAATTACAATTTACCATGGGTAAAGTAAAAGGCCAGCTAATGAGACAAGATTTCAACCGGACCATTTCCTCCATAGCCACGGGTGGGTGGGGAGTGCTTCCTAACACAGCTCTTCTGAGAAGAACTCCATGAACAAAGAAGATGGGACCCAGAGCATGGGGATAGCTGTTCAGCTCCTGTGGACCTCTTGTGCCCAGAAGCATCGTGAAGACCATAGAAGTCCTGAAACACAATGTTCTCCTTAGCATCGTCTAAACCATATCTGCCTTATGGAAGAACAAAGGGAGGGTAGAAGAGAGAATTAAGAAGTTCAAAGTGATGCCTATAAAACTGACATCAGCCCAGACAGAATCTTAGAGATTCAAGGATTAATGGCCCAGCCACCATTGCCATCTGTGCGTGGGAATAAGATACCGTAAGATCCCCACCAGAAGCTACAGTCACTACAGCCTCCCTGTGAGACTACTTGGAAAGCCTCTTTGGGCCAAATAGTAATGAGCAGACACCTCACCCACCTCAGAGAAGGTTAACCAAGCATATTAGCCAAGAGCTGTCAGAGGATCAGAGCCCCGCAGAGACAACAGTGAGAGGTGTGTTACAGGCATGGCTCTGTGAGGGAGATTGTGAGTCTGGCCAGGCAAGTGACACACACATCACAACAGACATGGGCATAGCAGTCTGAACTCTAGCACAGGATGGGGCTTCCACTTGGAAGCAGAGTTACTTCTCTCAGGGAAGTTTCAGCTTTTAGGGATTCAGGTCATCCAAGATATCATCTCAGATAACAAGGAAAGACCCTCAAGTATGGCAAAAAGCCTACAGCAGACAAATAGGGTTACAGTCAATTAAAAGGCAGAGAGACAACCTGTGCATACAGTAAAGAACACTGTGTGCTTGTGTGCGTGTGTGTGTGTGTGTGTGTGTATGTGTGTATGTGTGTTTACATTATATATCTGCTAAGAGGTTGACATCTGGAGTATCTAAGGGGGTTAAAAGGATGATTAAACCTGGAGAGATGGCCCAGTTAGTAAAGTGCCTGCCACATAAACCTAAGGACCTGAGTTCAAATCCCAGCGCCCACATCAAGTCCTAACATGGTTGATCATGCTACAGTTCCAGCTCTGGGCAGTGAAGACTGGCAGATTTCTGGAGCTCACTGCCCAATCATCAAGTTCTGGGACCATTAAGAGACCTTGTCTCAAAACTGCAACAGTGACAGGGATGAAAAAAAGATATCCAATTCCTGGCCTTCAAGTACATGAGTTCACATGCACACACACACACACACACACACACACACACACACACACACATAAACACACATAGGTACATGAACACGAACACACACACACAATTTTTAAAACAGCAAAAACCTAAACTGGTTCTTTAAAAAAAGAAAGAAGACCAAGTGGTGGAGAAGCCGATGACACACTAAGCCTCCCTCGTCGTTCATAAGCAGCACAAATGCAAATCAGAAGCATAAGGAGAAACCATCTCACTCCAGTTACAATGGAGGCTACAGAAAAAGACAGAAGATCAGTGCTGAAGAGGACTTGAGGCAGCTAGGGAGCTGCAAAAACCTCGCAGCGTGGGAATGCAAATGAACACAGCTATTATAGGACACAGTATGGAGGCTCCTGTAAAATTGAAATCAGACAACCATACTGTTGGTTGAAATTCCCCTACCGGGTACATATCCAAAACCCTCTCCTCCAAAAGAGAAGGTCTCCAAAGCTGGCAGGATGGTGGTAAGGGTCCGCTCTGCTCAACTCCATAAGCGTGCCAATTGCTTCAGATAGTCTGAGCCACTGCCTCTGCCAGCGTGGTTAGATCTGCTGGCTCTCATGCCCAAGTGGCAGAGCAGTTTGTGTAGCAGCCGGGACCTGTTGCAGAGCCTCTTCTTGTTCTAGTCCCCACTCGGAGCTCCCAGCTTTATAGCTGGGTGGCCCAGAGTGGCCCAGCCAAATGGGAATGTGCTCCTTTTAAATCTGTGAAGGCTCACTGAGCACTGAACTTGTCCTTTACCTTAGGACGCATGACTTGGTGCCTGCCACATACCGCCAGAACCATATGCATTTCCTTGAGCTTGTTGGGGTTTCTCTTCCGTACTCCATCATGTAAGACCTAAAATAGCTGCTACTTTGTGCTCAGCACATCCAATCAGCATACCCTGCAGACATTCGGGGTGATGTCCGTCTGTCCTGCAGGCCAGTGTGCGAAATTGGAGCACATGTAATCCTGAGGTCAGCCAGTGAGTGGTCCTGCTGACCTTGCCAGCAGGAAGCTTGGCTGAGCCTCAGCCTGCTGGAGAAAAGCAATTCCAGATCAACTGCCCACCAGGATGGGTGATGATCTGCTCCTGGGCACAAGCTGAAGTCACATCTGGAACAGCAGCTGCAACAGGACAGGCCAAACAGGTGCAAACAGGAAGTTGCCAGGGAGGCCCACTCCTGCCTCTTTTGAGTCCTACAGGTAGAGCAAACCCTGCAGTCTCTCCAGGAATGTGACATGCTTGTAGATGACAATGCAGCCTCTCCAAGAATGTGACACGCTTATAAGTGACAATTCCAGTAGCTCCCATTTGGCCTTACTGACCATAATACCCCTTACTGGCCATAATACCCCTTACTGGCCATAATACCCCTTACGCCGTGGGGTGGGCATCTGGTGCAGAGTTTCTGCATGACTGGCCTACGCATTGAGCCTGGCTTGCGACTACTACAGGTTTTTACCAGCAACAAAGCTAGACCTCCATCCGACACATACTGCCCAGACTGTTACCTCTGTGACTTGAAGGATGCACATCTTTTGAGATATGGGCTACACCCCCACTTGGCACCTAACCCTTGCCATGGCTTTTGCAGGAGGTCAGAGAGCAAGTGGAGGAAGAAAATTCTAAGGAGAAGCAGCAGTACATTCTGGGGACCAGTGCAGCCTCTCTGGTGAGGCTGGAGAAACCTCAGATGGAGCAGAAGGCTGCTTCTACCCACAAAGATGGCAGAAGCTTGACAGGCACTGTACCTGCTCAAATGTCCTTGTTGTGGACAGGTTTTCCTTCAATAGGAGAACATACAGCACCACACGGTTTCTGCAAAGGAAGCAGCTTCTTCCTTACCGCCCCAGACACTGGCAAGTGTAAGCTTAGACCAACTGAGCCAGTTGTCTTCTGAGAACTGCCCTCAGCTCCAAGATGGATCCTCCACAAGGGAAGAATGCTATATCCCACAAGGTAGCAGGAGAGAACAGACTCCCAGGAGTCATCCTTTGACTTTCACATACACGCCAAGGCTCTGTGCGCTTGCCCTCTCCTCCCTCTCCCTCTCCCTCTCCCTCTCCCTCTCCCTCTCCCTCTCCCTCTCCCTCTC
>JANHMN010000011.1:73410702-73437875 GCA_030674055.1 Rhabdomys pumilio | reverse complement strand
CATATACATATACATATACATATACATATACATATACATATACATATACATATACATATACATATACATATACATATACATATACATATATACGGGTTAAATACCACTTGGCTCAGGACTGTTGTCCTTCACAGAGTAAGCCAAGGAACACAGATGACTGTAGAATTCCTCAGGTTTGTCCTGCAGCTTTGTCCTTACACCCTTCCCCTGTGGCTGCAGCTTGGAGACTCTGCAGTACCTCAGTGAGAGAGCACAGAGTATCAATCTGCCTTGGGTATTACAAAGCACATGTGAAATTTTGTCATAAATAAAGAAATTTCTAGTTCCTCGAACAACTGTCCAAGGACCAGGAAGGTTAAGAGTCCATGAAAAAAGGCCTCAGCTCACACTGGAAAAACAGGGACCTTCAAATCATGTGACAGCTGACCCTGTTAGCTGGAGTACCAATGTACTTAGCTCTACCGTGTTCCCTCTGACCTGGACTGAGTGAACAACACTGCTGAGATCCAGCAACGAATTCTCACAGTATCTTGTTCTCACAGTCTTCTCTCTCAACACCCTCAAAGCCCTTGAACCCAATTCCTCCTTCCCGCCCACCCACTCCCTCCCTGTGCAAAGCAGAACTGGAAACGTGGCTTTCTCTGTGCGCTCACTCTGACAAGTGTGATTTCGCAGCAATTAGCATTTCTTTTAGGAAAACTTCAACAAGCACAGCAGCTGGGAACCCACTCACCATCCACAGGTGTAAAATCCAGCACAACCCATAATTTTCCCAGATCCAATTAACTGGCTCTGAGCACCTGCTGTCCAGGTTTGGGGAGCTGTTTTGCATTGGCCACTATTGAGAGACACCCTTGGGTTGTACCAATGGCCCAAGTGGTTTAACCTCACTCCGTAAATCGTAGGAAGAGGCTTCTAGACGTGGTCTACACACAGGCTCCTAAGTCTACACAGTCCACTTGGATGCACAAGACTGAGTGTACATGCTCATTCCTCTGTATCCACAAAACTCTCTGAGAGACTTTTTCTTAAGAAATGCCCATAACGTCTTATGCTAGTGCCCTAGTATTGGTAGGATAGGCTTCATAAAGCTGGCAGACACCACGATGCATCATCTAGCAGGTCTGTAGGTGACACTCTCACAGGCCTCACCAGGCTGAGTATGAGCTTTCCTCGGGGTTGTGGTGCCTCTGCAGGGTTCCAGGTCATAACTGACTTCCTAGTTGTGGAAGATCCTTCCTAGTTGTGGAGATCCCACCCCACACCCCCATAGTCTCAGGCATTTAAAAAACTTGGTCCCCAACTGAGGACATTGTTGGGGACGTGTAGGAGGTATTCTCTTGTTGGAGGAAGTGTGCCATTGAGAGCTGGCTTTTGAGAGTTTAAAGACTCGCACCATGACAAGTCTACTCTCTCTGCTTTGTGCTTGCAGATGTAAGCCTTCAGCTTCCTGCTTCTGCAGCTTTGCTCTCTCTCATTCTCTCTCTCCCCCTCCCTCTCTCCCTTTCTCTCCCTCTCTGACTCTCTTTCTTCCTGCCCCCCACCTTGGACTCTTACCCTCTGTAGCTGTAAGCCAAATAAACTCTTCTTTCTCTGAGTTGCCAGGGTTATGGTGCTTTATCACTGAAGTATTAAAGGAACTTAGGCACTAGCGAGATCCATCTCCCAGAGAGCACCTGCATCGCATCCTGGTCTTGTGGCTTTAAAACCTGTAATGTAAATCAAGTCCCTCTCCCTCTTCCCTTTCTCTCACTCCCTTGCTCCCTCATCTGTCTCCATCTTCCACTTATAAGTACCCTTGTGACAACATCGACCCAGTGACCCAGAATCACCCTGATTGGCAGTCTTGGTGGCATCTTCAACCTCAGTTCCCCTTTGTACAGTATCACATATCCACAGATTCCAGGGGTTAGGGTATGGGCACTAGTATGAGTAATATTTTTGTCACTGTGACAAACGATCTAATGAAACAGCTGAAGGGAAGAAGTAGTCATTTTTGCTTAGTCTTAGAGGTCTCAGCCTATGGTGAGTCAGTTGATTTAGTTATGGAAAAATATCCCATGAAGGAAGCAGGAAGAAAAAGAGGGGTGGGCAAGAAAGGGAGGAGAAGAAGGGAGAAGAGGAGGAAGGAGAGAAGGAAGGGAGAAGAGGAGGAAGGGGAGGAGGAGGGAGGGGAGGAGGAGGAAGAGGAAAAGAAAAAAGAAGAGGAGAAGGAGAGGGGAGGACAGGGAAGGAGGACAGAGGAGGAGGAAGGAAAGGAGAAGATGGGAGGAGAAGGGGGAGGAGGAAGGGGAGGAGAAGAGGGGAGGAAGAAGGGGGAGGAGGAAGGGAAGGAGAAGAGGGGAGGAAGAAGGGAAGGAGAAGATGGGAGGAGGGGAGGGGAGGAGGAAGGGGAGGAGAAGGGGGAGGAGGAAGGGGCAGGAGGAGAGGGGAGGAGGAGAGGGGAGGAGGAGAGGGGAGGAGGAGAGGGGAGGCTCATCTTTCCAGGCCATACCCCTAGTAAACTTGCTTCCTTTGACCACTCTCCAACTGTGCCATCAAAATTTGAGCCCCTCGGAAGATAAATCTACTGATGAAGCCAGAATCCTAGTGATTCAATCTCTTCGCCCATAGCCCCAGCCCTAAACAGTGTTCACTGGGATCTGAACCCCCAGCACAGGAGCCTCTCATGATATATACCTCATATTAAAACCATGAAAGTATTTTCAGGACTGTTCTGCCTACCGTAGTGTAAACTCCAGCCCTTTCCTCCTGGTGATCTGCCATTCCAAATGGCTAATCTTGAAGAAAGGAAGTGACCTCATTCATTCATTCATTCATTCATTCATTCATTCAGGAACTATGTCCTGAGCTCTTGTGGTCTCCGGCATTGTCTGCAGCACTATTTTCATGGTCTTCAGAAGCTGTGTATTCTTGTTTTTCCCTCGTTTATTCAGAGGGGGGTAGCTTAGTAAGTGAAGGAAAGTTTTTAAAAGATAAAAGTTTTGAAGGTCAGACATCCTGGGCAAATTAAGAAACTTTCCATAATCCCTTCTACCCTGTCACTTAACAAGAATGACGTTTTAATTATTTTTCTGTTGCCGCGTACACCTTGATCAAGGCAACTAACAAAAGTTTATTCAGGCTTATGGCTCCAAAGGGAGGAGAGTCCAGCGTGTCGAGACCATCACCGCGGGCATGAAACGTATAGCAGGGAGCTGAGTTCACACCCTCAACAGCAAGCAGAAAGCAACAAAGTGGGGTGAGACCTATACACTCTGGAAGCTGGCCCCCAGTGGCCAGACCTCCTAAACCTCCACAAATAGCATCATCAACCATGGACCAAGTATTCAAATATTCAAGCCTATGGGGAACACTTCAGCCCACACTCCAGTCACTGACTCCACAGTCCTATGGCCATATCATAATGCAAACACATTCAGTCCAACTTCAGAAGGTCTGTAGTCTTTCAGTTAAAAAAAATAGTTCTGAGACACAGGACAATCTCTGACCATGGCCACTTTGGTAGATACAATGCCAGCTCTCTTATATTTTTCTAAGTTGTTTGCTTTTCCTACATTAAGATAAATTATCCCTATAACCAAAAACATCAATATTGTTATTTATTAAAAGTTGACAGTGACCTGAGAGAATGAGTAGGCAAATAGCCAGACCATATACAAAATGGTACCCACAGCCTATGTATGGTCACTTGCCTAGGAGACCAACCCTTTATCACAACAGACACCCCAGGAAGCCAATCATCTGCTAGCCCAGTGCTAATCCAGGAAGCTCAGCAGTAACAGCTGGCCTGATTGACAGCTTCCCTAATAAACAACCAGAGAAACCCAAATATATCCCATCCAATCACATAGCTGCTCGCTTTAGTTAATCCACAGTGGTTTCTCCAAGGTGGCATCTCTCATCAGAACACACCTGAAGCCTTCACCCTCTCTGTAGCTCTCTCACTGCCCTGACCCCCCATCCTTCTGGTCTTGCTAAGCTCAGTGATGATGTTGGCCTCCCTGTAGTAGCCAGATCCAGATGGATAACCTTAGCTCTCTCCCCATTCGGATGGTGTTGTGGTTTGTATGTGATTTGCGCTGTCCCTGGGACGTCACGTTTTGGGAGCTCACTCCTCAGTGCAAAAAGTATTGTAGGTAATGAGGGGCCTTTAAAAAGTGGGAGCTAGAAACTGGTCACTAGGTCGCTGGTCAGATGATGTCATTACTAAAGGAATATAGTTAGCTCTCCTAAGATCAGAATAAACAAATAAGCCTGCCCCTCTCCCTGCTGTGGCTTCCTGTCTTGCCATATACTCCTGCCATGTTGTCATCTGCTACGAAGTCCTCACCAGAGCTGCGATGATGCTGGCATCATGCTCTTGGGTCTCCATAACTGTGGGATAAAAAAGCTTCTTTTCTTTTTAGTGAATACCATCTTAAAATTCTGACGTTCTTCCTGGAAACTTAGGGAGTGTCATATAAGTCAGTTAGGCAGTAAAGAAACTAGAAGAAAATAGCCAGGGACAGGAAGGATTGGGAAGCCATCATGAAAGATAAGGTAGAAGGAGCAGGCTTAGAACAAACCCTGGGATAACATCCCAGGCGGCAGGCAGTGGGGAAGGGGGGCTCGAGAATTCTGAAGGCAGCACCCAGAGTGGTTATCAGAGTCTCACATCTGCTATAATCTGGGCCTGGGATGTCCTCCCAAAAGGCCTTGTGTTCTAGAATGTTCCCCCAAAAAACCTTGTGTTTTAGGCTCGGCCGCCAAGATGGCAACTGGTCTTAGGTCATTGGAAGCATGACCTTGAAGAGGACTGTGGGAATCTGGGTTCTTCTTCTTCTACTTGACCATGAAGTAACCAGCTTCTTGCACCAAGTGTATTTACCTTTACAATCTGTGAGGCTTGGACAGTGGCTCCCAGTGACAGGCTGAAAACTACAGCTGTGAGTGGAAGTGAGCCGTTCCTCCTCATAAGTTGCTTTTGTTATTTTGTATTATGAGTATTTATTATTATTATTATCAATATCATTATTAATGTGTGTGTGCGTGTGAGTGTGACAGCACACATGAGAGCTGACCACTTTCAGGAGATGGTTCCCTCCTTCCACCTTGTCCTGATCAAATCTCTCTTGTTTCTGCCGATACGCACTCTCCAGGCTAGCTAGCCAGTGAGCTTCCAGTGCATTCTCCTGTCTCTGCCTCCTCTCTTACTGTAGAAGTGCTGGGCTTATAATGGCTCCACCACATCTGGCTTTTGTGGGGAAGGGATCTGGGAATTGAACTCAGGCCACCAGATTTGCACGGCATTTACCTAATAGGCTGGCTCACCTTTCTGTTCACTTCTTTCAGGTTAAAGAGGGAAGACAGACAGACAGATAGACACTATGTGAAGTCTGTCCTTTTGGATTAGAATGGGATAAGATTGAAACCAAAAGGAGTGTAACGCGCGTGGTATCCCTGCCCACAGGAACTCACACGAACACGCGGGGATTCTTTCGTGGTGATTTTATTCTTTTAACCTGATTGGGGGAGACAGAGAGAGAGTAAGACAGAAGAAGGGCAGAAGCAATCATAAAGAGGCCGGTCAGACGTCTTGCTCCCGTTTATATAGCCCTTGGCGTAGACAATCATGATTGGCTGCTTGCTCAAACTCCCAGGTTCCTCTGCGCTGTACATGCGCAGTCTAATGGTGGATGTGACATCGGAAATTAGGCGTGCCCAAAAAACCCTGTGCATGCGCGGTTACCTTACGCACCCAGGCGTCAGCCGGGACCGCCTCCTACAAAGGAGTATACTCATCAAATCCTTGGCCCATGGATAGGTTCAAGGGCAGGAGACTGAGAGGAGGAAGTCGTGTCGTTTTGAAATGTGCTGATCACACTTGCATGTTTCTCCTGTCAACGCAGGCCAGAAGCTTGATCCCCATTTGCATCCATTCTATCTCCAAACAGTGCAGTGGGCCTGACTAAGTCCTGGTGATGGCTTGTCAGAGCCCTGATGCTGCAGATGGGAGGTGAGCCTCGCGTGTATTGAGTTCTCTAGTACTCATACCTGAAAAGGTTGAATATGGGCTAGAGAGATGGCTTGGCGATTAAGAGCACATGCTGTTCTTGCAGAGGACCTGAGTTCAATTCCCAGCCGCTCACACCCTCCTGTCATTCCTGATCTAGGGTATCCAACATCTCTGGCTGCTCCAAGGACACCAGCATTCATTTGCACAACCCTCCCCCCTACACACACACACACACACAATTTAAAACATTTTAAATTCTCTAAGAAGGATTTAACGTGAAATTATCACACGGTGTACTGTATAACCAGATATAGGTATATCTGATGTATGAACATCACTATTCAAACATGTAGTCACATATCACTCTCACATCAAAATGCATACATGGTTGGGCTGACCAGACACATTTCAGAGGCTTGGTAGACACTGGTGACTGGTGGCTGCCATCCTGGACAGCACAAGTCTGCATGACATCAAGACACGCTTGCCTCACCCTTTGGTGACCTCCACAGAGTTCTTTCTTCCACAGTTGACCTTTTTCCTCCCAGTTCACCTTTACCCTTCAGCCCCTCCATGGAAGAGTTTGCAGATAAAGAGAAGCTTATGCTTTGGATGTATCAAGAGTTTATTAAAGAGTCAGAGCTGGAAGGAGAGGTAGCCAGCTTTTACTTCACCAGGCCTTTCCCTGTGTTCGACAGCTCCAACTCAGAGCTGGGTCTGTGGAATACCTGCACACAGACAAACCCCCCTGGTCCAGCGAAAAACTTATCCCAGAAGCATTTCTTGAAAACATTTTTGAGTAGTGTGGAAATAAAAATGTCAGAATTCAGGTTGGAAGCACCCACACTTCTAAATTTATGTTGCAGATCAGAGGTTCAGCAGGCTGAGTGACATTTCAAGGCCATGTCTGTGACAGATGTTGATTCCACGGCCCAGGCAGAGTATAGGCAGGAACATAGATCTGTAGCCTTCCTTCCAGAAGCACATGTGTGAGGGCCGCGGTGTGTGTGCTTGTGTTGGAAACTCTATCAAGAAACTTTAAGGAAATCAAACAAGCCTTTTCTGGAGATCCACATGGCAGATGTGACTGAGTGGGAAGCCAAGAGCAGCAAGAAGTGCCAGGGTCCCCAGAGGAGGAGGGCAGAATCAGAGAGAGATGTGGTTCTCAAAGGGATGGCATCCTAAGCACATGAAGACCAGACTGCAGCAAGCTACCCATAGGTTAGTCATAAGTTAGCCTCAGGAGACAGAATGTCAAGTGGGCATCAAAGCTACACCAGGGCTTCTCCATGGCAGGGGCCAGTTAACTGCATGAGCAGAGACTCAGAAAGACCTATAGCCTCCCTGCTTAAAGGGGATAAGGTATGAATACTGAATGGGTACAGCCCTTGGAAGTACCAGAAGCTACAGCCCAGAAATGATTTCTCCCCCCAGACCTCTGAGAGGGCTGACCTGAGACAGCATACCCTGATGGGGGAAGCATCTCACTCTGAAAGCCCAGCCCTGCTTCTCCCTATAGTGGCCACTACAAGAAGCTCTCTCAGCCACGCACCCTTCCCGTTGACTTAAACTGGTGATTTTAACAACCAGACCGGAATGTCTGGGGTGCCCAGACGGCCACTGGAGCCATCCAGCCGGGCTTTCTCTCCTTTCCTGTGGAGAGGTGTTGGAAAGGCACAGTGCATAGCTTGATGACTGCTTTTGTGGCAGGTCAGCCCCATTCCCAGGAGTCCAGGTTCAGGAGGCCATCCAGGTCTCCCCTCAATAGACTGTGGACAGACAAAAGGTGATTGAGACCCTCACCACCCCCCCAAGATCCTTCTCTTTCAAGGCCAAAGACTCCACTCTAGATCAACTACTGTTGGAGACGCCTAAGGAAGACTCAGGGACAGGGACAGTCGGACGATCGCTTCTTCCCTTTAGCAGATGATAGGAAAGAAAACCACCCCTCTAAAGGAGCTGCAGAGGAAGCCCCTCTTACCTTTGCTGTACCTCACTTTACTTTGCTCTAAATTTTACAAGAGGAAAACCCTGTGAGCTGAGAGAAAAAGAAACACGCAAATCTTCCGTTGTCAGCCTGGAGTTGGAACCGCCTCCAGGAGCAAGCAAGCAACAGATGTGATCCGGTTCACACAGGACTCCTAAGCTCCTTAGAGATGGAATGAAAGGAGACTGTGGCTAGACCAGGTGCTGATGCAAGATGAGGCCTGCAGAGAGAGGACAAACTATGCTGTCTAAGGAGAAACTGCACCTCCCCGGGACACAGCAGTCCAGCACAGGAAGAAACATCAAGCAATGACGGGAAAGTCCAACTTGCCAGCAAAGTCATTGGCATGGAGCTTGATCAAAGGACCGTGTTACTGCAGCAGCCCGGTGTGGCAACTTAGCACAGAACGCCAAGGGCCTTTTGAACTCAGGGGTGTTTATCAAAGTCTTGTGTTGCTATCATGCTAGATACACTAGCCTAGTTTCAAGCATGGGCCACAGAGGTGAACTGGATGGCATCCAGGCTGAGAAGGAAGGCCATCCTCCTGCCTCCACATACAGGAGTGTCACTGGGCAAGCAACCAACATGTTTTGTTTCCCAGCTGCCTGAGTCCACAATTTGGATCCTCAGGCATAGGCAGTTGGGAAAGCATGACATTCTAGAGAGCCTGAATTTCTAGATATGCTTCAACCGGTGCAATATTTTTACATGTGTATGTGTCTACCTGCGTGAGTTTATGCACGCCACATGAGTGCAGGTGTCTTACAGGTTCCAAAAGAGGGTGTTAGATTTCCTGGAACTGGAAACTGTTTGTGAGCTACCCAGCGTGGGTGCTAGAAACCAAATCACAGTCCTCTGCGTGAGCAGCAAGCACCGTTAACTATCGAGCCAGCTCTTCAACCCCCAAGGTTATATTTTAAGGGAAATCTGCACACCACAGAATGAGCTGCTCTGCTGTGCATAGTTCGATGGCATTAGATACACTGACAGGACAGTGTGGCCATCACTGTTTCAGGTTCTGAAGTGTTTCAGCCACCCCAAAAGGAAATTGTGTGTGTGTGTGTGTGTGTGTGTGTGTGTGTGTGTGCCTGCAACAGCCGTGTCCTATTTCAAAACAACTTTTAAAACAGTGCGTTCCAACTCTGACTCTATTCCAGGTGAGGCTCTGACCATGAAAACATTTCATTTCTCTGAGGTAGATCCACTTATGTTCCCTTAGTGTCTGTGTGCTCAAGGCCAGTCACAGGGCTTGTACTTGCCTGTCATAGTTAGGGAGTCAAAGGCTGAGGCAGAGCTCCATGCCAGTTCTTCTATTTAGAGACAACCCCTTACGCTACACATCCTGTGTGACAGTCTCCCATGATCTAAGCTACCAGGAAATCCACAGGCAGCCATAAGGTCTTCTTCTTGCCCCAGTGTGCTTCTCAGAGGGTTTGCCCCCACAGAGGTAACTCCATCAGCCTCTCCACCTCCCTTAGAAAATCCAAGCGTGAGAGCCCTGTGAGACACCATAGTAAGTGGTAAAATAGGAAAGTAGCCCATCTGTGTCACTGTGACACTGATGAAGGCTGAGCATCCAGTATCAGCGGGCCACATTCAGTATCTAGTGAGGACCCAGTCTCTATTTCTAAGATGACTCCTTGGGGTTACCTCCTGCAGGGGGATTGCAGTGTTGGCGGTGGTGGAAGTGTCAGATGGGCTGAAGGAAGGAAAGGGGAGGGAGGTAAAATCCTCCACCAAATTCAGTAGTGTCGGTGCTAATCCAGCCATGTGGGGGCGTGCTCTCATACATGAGCACCTCCTGAGAGCCCCACCTCCCCACTGCATAGCATTGGGCAGTTAGCTTCCTCAAGACACAGTCAAGCTGTAATGGACAGGGATCCCCACAGCTGGATCAAGGTCCTTTCGACTGCACCCAGCTCCAGCACCAGCAGACACACACACACACACACACACACACACACACACACACACACACACTGCTTTAGGGATTGACTTCGCCCACGGTGGGCTCATATTGGCCTCACTCACAGCAGGTGTCCCCCTGTCATTCTTCAGTTCTGGTGTTCTCCAAAATCACAGGTTCTGAGCACCACCACCCCTCAGCCCATCCATGTTGCTTTCTAGAGAGAGTAGGGGACTTGCATACACCTTGAACAGGGGCCAGGCTGACTCTGGAACCATATAATTCCTCATCAAACAATCATAGTTTGCTCAAACCAAGACACTTAGGGAAAAGGAAGGACTAAGGTCAAAGTTCCAGAAGGCTCAAAGTCAGGAACACCGACTTGGGGTTCCTACTACCCCAAGGCAGCCCCAGTTCACACACAGAGCTGTGCCATTTCCACTCGGGAGGAATCACCAAGAGGAGGTGGAGACAAAAGTTACCAGGAGTCTGTGGGAGATCCCAGCCTTGGGTGGCCTCAGTTCTCCTTCTGTGAGTCTATTTTGGAGTCTCCTTTATTCTACCCTCAAAGTCTAACGACAGTCTGAGCCAGCCTCCTGTGTGTGTCAGAGAAGCCTCCTCTGTTTGGATAATATGCCACTCTTCCTTTTGTTCGCTCCCGGCTGACTGAGTCACGTCTCCTCTGCTGAGATGAGGCAGGGGGAGGGAAGAGGGGGAGTTGGTGTGCACCAAGGAAAAGTGTGGAGAGCTGACAGTGATGCCCAAGCTGGTAGCCTCGGACTGTGTCAGAGGGAGAAGAGCGAGGCTAGGCTGGGCTGGCCCCGAGTGAATGGTGATGAAACTGCCGACTACCCATCCCGTCACTCACTCTAAGCGCCATCAAACCCAAAGACACTGAACATATCTCCCCATAACTGGGATGTGCACAGGTTTCTCTACAAGTTGGGGGATGCTGAGGAAACAAGTTAGGCTTGTTTAGGATTTCTCTGCACACTTCTTACACCGACATGTTTTAGTGCTCTGAAATACAGAGACAGAGCCAAGTCACATTTTCTGATCCCTTATCCCTGCTTCCCTTATCCCCAGGAGCGCCCAGATAAACAGACTCCATGCACCCCAACTCCTAGAATTTAATCTTGTGCGGTGTAGAAATGAGTGTGCACACACCTGTGACGGCTGATTGTTAAACAGGGAATTTGGAGAGCCTGACAATCCCCAGTGGGACCTTCCCTCACCTGCTCACTAGCACGGCCCTCTATTTAGTTCACTTTCTGGAATCTTCCTGGGCAAGTTTCCCTGGAGTGTAAGGATCTATCACGTCTCACTTGCTCCTTCACACAACCTGCTGAACCGGGCTCCACTCTGCAACCCAGAGGCCACAGCAACTTCCCACTCCCACAGACCCGCAGAGGCCTCAGTTCACCGCACTCCCACAGTGGGGACCTCTCAAACCATCTGGAAGACCGGTTTCACCACTGATTATTTTATATGTATGTATGCATGTGTTTTGGGGGTGGCGCCTGTACACGTGTTTGTGGATGCCCATGCACCCCCAAGGCGTTCTCACAAATCACTCTCCATCTTAGTTCTGAGACAGGGTCTCATACTGAACCTGGAGCCTTTTGGGTTTGGCCAGACTGGTGGTCAGAGAGCCCCAGGCTTTCTGCTGCCTGTTCTGCCAGCAACTGGCTACAAGACACACAGCCATGTTTGACTTTTGTTCCTTGTTGTTGTTTGTTTGTTTTAAGGATTTAAATTTTTTTTTATGTGTAAACTATGGAATGCTTTGTAAATTTGCATGTCACCCTTGTGCAGGGGCCAGGCCAGCCGCCCTGTATTATTGTAATTTCAGTGTGTGTGCTGCTGAAGTGGGAACTTGGGCCTTTGAGCTTGCCCTGCCCCCTCTGTGTGCACTAAGTCACCCCCACTGCCCCGCCCCCAGTGACCACTACTTATTTTAATAACTATCTTCACCTGGTCAAAGCTTCTTGAAAACAATAGTCTAGGAACCTGGTGGAGCGGAAACCCAGAACCACGCTGTGTGTAAAGACCCTGTCTGTCTATCCAGGGAACCTCAAGTGCACAGCACAGTAACCCAGTGAACAAAGAAAACTCGTGCAGGAGATGAAGCTGGGAGGTTAAATATCCTCTGACACTGTTGGCTCCATCGTAGACTTGGGGGCAGGGGAGGTGGCTCCAGGCCACTAAAGAGGAGAGAGACCGCCTTGGTAGAGTTTACAGCATTACTTAGGGGAGATGAATGAGGGCCCTGGGGAAGCTCTACAAGAGTCTCTCCTCTGTGAAACACAGGCCCCACAAGACACAACGGTTGGTTCTGAGCACTGCTGAAGCCTCATGAAGACTTGTTACTAAAGACATCTCATTTCCTTTATAGAGAAAATAAAGCACAAGCCAAGCCTGGTAACCCAGCCCTATAATCCCAGCTACTCAAAAAGACTTAAAGCAAGAGGACCAGACTGGGAGGTCAGCCTGGGGCTACAGGAGTTCAAGAACAACCGGGGTATCTTGGTGACACCCTGTCTCAAAGCAAAAGAAAGAGCAAGAGCTGTGGCTGAGTAGAGAGAGCTTGGGTAGCTAGCCTACGTGAAAGCCCCAAATTCCATTCCCAACACTGGAACACGGAAACATAACTCAGACCCTCCAGAGACACATCAGGTATCTACTGCAGTGAATCTTACTCAAAGCCGAAGCCACCTGGGTAGGCCATCCATTAGCAGTGCCTGGAGGTCAAAGCCACCTGGGTAGGCCATCCATTAGCAGTGCCTGGAGGAGGGACACTGTGATGCAGAGAAGTCAGGCCAGTTGCCCACGATCAGTGCCCAGTGACAATGGGAAGGTTGAGTCCTCAGTCCCAAACTGTCCTATCTACACATTTCATCTCCACTGACCCCACGCAGAGGATGTAAGGGTTCCCAAGAGTAAAAGCAAACATGCACGGGCTGCTGTGAACATTTCACTTGGTGAGGCCTGGGAACACCCACAGCAAAGTCTTCTAAAACAACAGGGTGTAATGAGTGTAAGATGCAAGGCCTTTGGCATCCCAGGAATTCAAACCACAGTGAAGTACAATAATTCTGCTTTACTGAGGTAGGAAGTCACATGATCCTGGAAATACGTTCAGGGGTTGCTCCCTTCACAGAGGAGGAAGTCGGCGTTAAGATGTTCAAATCATGGATAGTTGACCAGGGTGCAGCATGATGGTACCTGGAGGCAGCTAGAGGCTGGGATGTTAACAGGCATCTTATAAAATGAAACACATTTCATTCGTGCACAGAAGATATCGCTGAACGCCCCTGTGTGCCAGGCTCCCTTCGCTGGGCTGTCACAGGCAGAGCCACCAAAGGTGCTCAGTCCTGGGCACCGTTCTCCAGAATCCTCAGTTACAGAGCAACTGCTCAGAGGGACTGACCCAGGGCCTTTCTTCCCTCTCTGAAACCCAGTTCCTGTCATTAGCAGGAGGAAATGAAATCCAGCAGAGGAGATGAAATCCAATTTTCCACTTGTTCGGCTGAGTGACTGACAGGGGTCTGTGGGAAGTGAGGCCTTTCTCTGAAACAGAACTCTGACTAACCACTGTCAGTCTCTGACAGGTGTGTACTGAAACAAGCCTAAAACAGTCTGTCACCCTCCTAAAGCCGGGGTACAGCCTGCTTTTCTTGTGGCTGTGACCAAAGTACTGAGACATAATGGCTTAGGGGAGGAAGGTTACTGTGGCTCACAGTCAGAGGGGATGCAGTCCATCATAGAAGGAAGGCAGGACAGCAGAGTGTGAGACAGTTGCTTGCGTCAGGAAGCAGAGTGGACAGAGATGAAGGCCAGACTCTAACCCCAAGGCCTGTTTCCAGTGAGTCACTTCCTTCTGTGAGGCTTTACCTCCTAAAGGTTCCACGACCTGCCAGAATAGTGCCATCAGCAGGGACCCAAGTGTTCAAACATGTGAGCCTGTGGTGAAAGAGTCTATACCCGTGATAGGGCATCCTGTCACCCCTGTGTCTGTCAGAGTGGATAGCCTCAGTCCACCAACAGAAAAATGGAGGGTGGAATGGTTGTCTCCATATTGGTGAGGAGCTGAGGTACCTTCTGCAAACAGGGAAGGATGGCTCCTCTCTCTGAAACCTTGCTGCTCCCTGGACGCCATCAGTCTCTCTCCATCATTTGGAAAACCAGGTCTGCATTTACTGTCCCCAGCAGCTACTCCACCAACTTCCTCTACTTACAGACAAAAAAATCTGATGTGTCTCTGGAAATATCATCTTCCCTGACAATCCTATGCAGGCCTTCAGTATTTTCTTGGATACAAATCCCAGGGCCTCTTCTTTGTCAGAGGCACACCCCAGCCTTCTGTTCTGAGCCCTGACAGACAGCAGAACCTCCACCTTTTCAGGACCCCTCTCCTCTTCTTCCTCATCCTCCTCCTCTTCCTCCTCCTCTTACTCCTCCCCTTCTTCCTCCCCTTCCTCTCTGTCCTCCCTCCCCCCTCCTTCCTCTCCCTTGCTCCCTATACTCACTCTGAGCCCGCTGCGAATATCTCTTATATATACTTAGGTATATACTTAGTCTATACTTAGTCTAGCCCTCCAATCATCCCTCTCCACTCACCTCTGGAAGAGTTCACTATCTCTTTCGATATGTAGGAGCGTCACACTTCTGTAAACACACCCTAAACTTAGAGATATGAACCTTGACAAGACTAGTTCTGGCTGGGCAGTCCCAGGCTGGGTAGTATACCTACCTCAAATCTATTGTGCCACCTTCCACACAGATATATCAATAATTAGAATGAACCTAAGAAACTGCCAAGCTCAGGGGTCTCCACTCTACTGATACAGGAGAGAATAAAAGTTCTTCTCATTGTGTAGACACACAAGTATGTATGCATGTGTATATATATATATATATATATATATATATATATATATACATATATATGTGTGTGTGTGTGTGTGTGTGTGTGTGTATGTGTGTGTGTGTGTATATATATATATATATATATATATATATATATATTACATCATGGGCACATATATGTACCTGCACACATACATGCACACACATACACTCACATATAACATTCTCACATATATATACATGCACACACACATACCCAATTTGAACATTCTCATACATATGGACATATACACATACATGTATATACATACAGTCACATATGCTAACATTCTCACACATACACATATACCCTCACATACACACACCTTCTCAAACATACCTATGCCCACATGTGTACACACTCTCACGCCATGCAAACACATACACTCAGAGATGCGTGCGTTCATATATATACACATATACGCATATACACACATGGACAAATGTACTTTCTCTCACCTATCTTCAGTGCCTCAAGTGGAAGAATTCACACTGCAAACCTCAGCTCTGCGTCTCATCTCCACCAGTCATAAACTGTGTCAGCTCTAGAAAGCACCTGAAGTCTGTGTGCCTCCCTCCTCAGGTATAAGGCTGGTCATCACTTCCTTTGGCCATCACTTCCTGCGCTCGTCACTTCCTGTGAGCAGCACAGCTGGGCCTGTCCAGTGCTTGATGTTTGGTCAGGGTTGACTTTCTTCTCTCCCTTCTCAGAGCCAACATTCCCACTTCACCAATGACTTCAGCCACTGCTGACTTCAGTTTTTATGTGCTAGAACATCCGTGGGCTCTCGTCCACAGCGTGGAACGAAACCACACGGGACTTTGCACAAGTTCCAGGCCTCACTCTAAGCTTCCAGATGGGTCTTCCCATCTGTGTCTTAGACTGTTTCTGAGTTTCACACAATTTCCAGGGCAATTTGAATTTATAAAAATAGTGACTATTCTACTTAGAAATGGTGCCCTCCTAGGACAGACTTGTGAGCAACTGCCACCATGTGTTCATGTCTGCATTTGACAATTCGTTTATTTCTCATGGTCACCCCTCAAGGAAGGGATTGGATTGGGTTGTTTCGGTTTGGTTCAGTTCTGTTCGAGAGAGGGTCTTCTTATATACAGCCCTGACTGGCCTGTAACTTACCATGCACCCAGATGTCTCCACAAAAGTCTCATCTTCTTCAGCCTCCCAAGTGCTGGCATACAGGAGTGACCGGGACAATCTCCCTAGTCCCATTTCAGAGCCTCAGAGGTAGAAGTGTCCTGAGCGATACACACCACTCCAGAACAGGATTTCCATCAGACTAGCCGGCACACTAGCCTCCCTCCTCATATGCAATATATCTGTCGATTCTTCCAGAAGCCCAGCAGGTGGGAACCCCACCTCTTCTTGAAGTCCCAGGGTCAGAGAGCAACTGAGATTCCCCAGGTCCGTGCACCCATACACACACACACACACACACACACACACACACACACTGATTCAGCTGCTGGCCTTCTTGCTCTAGGAAGGAAGTCACCAACACCAGGGAGAAAACAAGCCTGCAGCAGTCATCACTTCTAAAAACACAGGAAAGTGATGACTACAGACTGGATCCCAGGAAACCTCATCTCCTAATTGCCTGGGGTCTCACTTTCTGTTTGCTGAATAACAAAGAAGGGGAAAGTCTACTGAGGCCCACAGCTCTGGAAAGGATGCTAGCACTCACTAAGCCAGAAGGAAATTACCAAGGGTGTCCTTCCTGTGAGCAGATCTGGGGCTGTGAAGGGACTTGGCTGACAGACATCCAGTTTGGGTCTTCTGGCTTCTCAGTCAGGCAGTGACAACTTGCACAATGGGCTGTTGATCCCGAGAGGCTCCCAAAGGCTCTTGCTGCAGTCTGAATCCTCAGATGACTTTCAAAGAAAAATCACTGTGTGAGCATCTCCTTCATCCAGCCCAAGGTGAGCTGTCACTTAGCTCCTTCAGGCAATAACTACACATTACACAAAGTCGGCATCAGTGTTCTGACCTTACAGCGGGGCACTAGACATTCAAAATTTACATCCACGTCCTGGGACACACACACACACCCTCAAGCTAAGTTTCTAACAGGCCCCTTTGCCCTTTGGTGGCTGTCACAAGTCTCCACTGCGAGATAAGACTCACTTCATCACACACACCTGTGACTTTAAACTTGAGTACCTGTCTAGACTTCTGATTATAATCATCTGCAGAGGTCACCCAAGCTCAAGATACAGAACATTCTTGAAAAACCATTTCACCTTCACACAGTATGTTGGACAGAACAGACAAGCAAGTGACAAGCGTTATCACCAACCCTGCAGGGTGAGATCCTAGATAAGGACGCCAAGTGGAAAGTTGGCATCAGAGAAGGAGCTGACTTTAAGCTCAGGCAAACCTGTAAACACAACTCAGAGAAGCCACTTTTCCCTGTGTGTCTGGGTCAAGGAGGGGCTCTGCTCTCCCTCTGTCCACACAACCCTCTCTGAATCTCCTTTCTAGTACAAACATCTGCTATATACCCAGGGGCATCAGGGCCTGGTTAGAATTTGGGGACTGCAGTGAAGAATGAAAGGGAACAAGCCGCTGTCTACCCTCTGTGGTGCCACAGTTCTTCACAAACCTTCCCGGGGTGAGACAGGAACCTACCTCATAAGGGAGGCTTGCTTCCGACGCCTATTTGTTTTTTTTTAACAAGCTCCCATTTTGCAATATAGAACTTACCACTGTGCATTCCTGTGTGTACTCATGTGTGCAGGTGTGCACAGGATGTGTCCATGTGCCACATGGACAACAAAGGGCACTGCCAGGTATCCTCTGGATGGCTCTCCACCCTACAGCTTGAGACTTTCCAGCATGGGGACCATTAACTCAGTTAAGCTGCCTAGCCAAAGACATCTTCCTGTCTCTGCCCATACTCCACCCCAGCCCTGGAGCTGGGCTTACAGGCAGGTACCACCATTCCCAGTTTTGTTTTTTTAAAGGAGGGCTGGGGATCTAACCTTGGGTCCTTGAACTTCCGTGGCAAGTTCTCCAGTGGCTGGGCAGCCTCTCTTCTTTTGCTGTGTCTAAGGGCATCTATGCCTCCATCTTCACCATCCATCTCTAGAACTTTTACAATTTCCCACACAGAACCGCTGAACTGGCTGAGACAGCATCTCCCTAGCCCCAATCCAGCATATGTCATGTTGCTCTCTGTCTCTGAGGTGAATGTTGTGAGGGACTCCGGATTCATATTTGTTCTCTTGTAACTAACTTCTGTTTGCATCATGTCCTCAAGGCTCATCCGTGTGTCAAAATGTCCCTTCTTAAACCGAATGGCATTCCACCTCATGCTAAGCCACGCTTACTTGGTCCACTCATCTGTGCATAAGCTCCACCTGGGGGTACTGTGACGGTGCTCCTGTGACCCAGTGTATAGCTAGGCAGCCCATGAAATACACTCTCCAAACAGAGCCAACTTGGGGCTCCTGCAGGATGCACAGCCTGAGGGAAATGTCCCCAGTGTTCCATTGTCCCACACATTAGGCTCTGTTTCAGCTGGTAAACGTACCCAGGCCTGTGCTGTTCACAGACACACATGCCCCTCCTGGCCTCAAACTTCTCACTCTGTACACTAAATCCGGCTCAGACCTGCCACTCCATCTATACCTCCCTAGTGTTCAATTCCTGGGGAAACCACAACATGGTACTTTGATCTGGGAGCTCCAAAGTCACAGAAACCCGTTCTCTCTTAGTCCTGGGGGTCAGAGTTTCAAGTCAAGGTATAAGCAGGGTGGTGCTCCCTCTGCAAGCTGAAAGGTGGTCAGACTCTCTCATGTGACTTGTTGCCAGATGCTGTCATGTGACTTTTAGCCAGACACTCTCATGTGGCTTGTGGCCACACCACTCTGCTGACTCTCTGCCTCCACCATCGAGTGGCCAGCTCCGTGCTGCTCCTTATGAGACGTCTAACTGGGTGTAGATTCTGAGCTAGCCTTGTATAACTTTATCTTGTCCTTATGTTACTTAATTCCCCCAAAGACCCATTCCTGAGTAAGACCACATTTCCGGGCTTGGGGTGAGCATGAATTTGGGGAAGACACTCTTCAACCCACACCAGTGAACCCTGATTACCAAGGGTAATAGCTGGCATGGTATCTTATACAATACATGTTTGGAATAATGAAATCAGAAAGAAAAAAAAACACTGATATTTTTAAGTGAAAGAAAAATATTAAGGAAAATATTCAAATATAGAAACGTTGAAAGAGAAAGTAAACACCCACACAAACTTACAGCTCAGAAATGGATCAAAATCCGTATTTTGGATGTTCTATATGCACACAACATGGATTCACAAACACACAAATGCTATTGGAAGAAAGCAACATATGCAAGGTGGGTGTGTGTTTCTGGACTCTACACACGGCGGTGTGTAGACCGCTAGCCAGGTCACTGAACACATTGTTTCTTCATTCGGGAATAGCGCTGGGGACCTGCTGTGTGGATGACACCCTCTTGCCAGGGCCAGAGGGACATGTCTCCCGTGCTGGGGGTGGAAAGAACTCCCACAGAAAAGCAAGACCAAGATACAGTGACAGGGACTTTAAGTGTCGGCCACCTTGGAAAGGTGATGAGCTCCAGACCCTAGAAGACTGTAATGCATGGGCAAACTCTTTAGTGACAGCCACATAATAATCCGTTGCTGTTACCTGCAACAATGTTTCATGAGGACTGTTGAAAAACGATGGAATGAGCATACAGTGTTTACTGTTACTCTTGGTTTGCTTCTTTTTTTAATGTTGTTTTATCTGCTCTGCTTTTGCTTTGCTGTGGCTGACCAGCATACCCTGAGCTTTCTGCCTCTGTATTTCTTCGGCCAGAAATGCCTTATCCACCCTCTGTAGCCACTTTTCCGGGTAACTGTGCTTTCATTAGTGGGGAGCATGCATGCTGCGTTTTGCAAATATTTTTTTCTGATTTGTCCTCTTACATTTTTAATAGACATTTAAATTTTTATGTCGCCAAAAATATCGATTTTTTTAGTGGAGCTCCTAGATTCCTAATGTGTCTTTGAAAGGGGCCTTCTCAACTCTTGGTGTTACTTGTAAAAATAACGTCTTCCACACTTAGGGCTGTGCTTTCATATTTTGCATTCAAATCCTTGATTCGTCTCAAATTCACTGTGATGTATAAATAGAAAAGAGTCTCTTTGCTCTTCCAAGTGGGCCACCACTGTCCCCAGCATGTGCTAAACGGGACCACTGAATACTGTTTGCCATCCTGCATCCTGTGGTATCCATCCAGCTTCCTGCCAAGGCCCCTCTGTCTTGGCCTGTACCAGCCCCTGCTCAGCCCTTCCTCCAGGCTCTTAATGTAACTGTTTTCCAGATTCTGTGCCCTACCTGTTCTTCTCACTCTCTGGTCTCTTATTCATTCTCTGCTCACTTGGCACAGTCCCTTCCCCACAACTTAACATCCACACCTGTAATTACAGCTTTCCACTCACACAAATAGGTAACTCCCAGGTCTAGAGCCTGCCTTCACCCCACACTCTTTCCAGACAGGTCACCTGGTTGTCTTCAGATGCTTCAAAGTGAACCAGCCCCACCCTCTCCTCACCTGCTGTTTCTGTAACTACTTCGTGCGCGCACACACACACAAAGTACATACTTGTTCACTGCAAACACACACATACAGACACTTACACTCATGCACTGCCCCCCCACACTCACACACAAACACATACTTCACACACTCACACATACACACTCACTGCCCACACACTCACACATACACACACATACTCACTCACTGCCCACATACACACTCACTGCACACTCACTCACTGCCCACACACATCCACTCACATACACACTCACTGCCCGCATACTTACACATACACACACATACATACTCACTCACTGCCCCCACACACACTCACTGCACATTCACTCATTGCCCACACACACTTGCTGCACACACACATTCACACACACACTCACTGCCCACACACATGTACATACACACACACGTACATACTCACTCACTGCAAACACATATACACACACTCACACTCACTGCCCCACATGTACTCACTGCACACACATTCACACACATATAAACTCACTGCACACACACACATAACACACACGTACATACTTGCTCACTGCAAATGCACATATATACACACACTCACTTACTACCCACACACACACTCACTGCACACTCACTCACTGCCCACACTCACACTCACTGCATACATACTCACCACCCCCACACACATGCTCACTGTACACACTCATTGCATACACATTCACACACACTCACTCATCCCCAGATTCTGTTGGTTCTGCCTCTTCAACCCCAGACCGTGGTGGCGTCCACTCACTGGTGGCTTCTTCCTTAATTCAATCATTTCTTCTAGAGTATCCATCTAATCCAGGGCTTGGCAATCCTGATAGTTCTACATTTTGTAAGGTTTACAGAAAGGGAGGAAGAAGGGGGAGGAAAAGGAGGAGGAGAAGGGAGGGAAGTAAGGAAAGAGGGGGAGGAAAGGGAAGAAGGAAGGACAAACAGTTCCTTCTGACCAGAGGATGTTTCTTCTGAAGTTTCTGACATTTCTTGGCTCACTCTGGAGCTCAGCAGCAGGTCTCATGTGGCAAGATGCCCAACTTTTCACTCCTGACAAGTCCTAAAAACGAAGGGACAGCCTTGCTTGATTTGGGGGTTGGGGCTGCAGCAGAGGAAGAGCTGTGGTCATCTGTATCTTTGAAACCTCTAGGTATTCTCCGTAGCACGGGGACTAACTAAGGAAGTCCTACTGTGGTAAAGAAGTCCTACTGTGGTAAAGAAGTCCTACTGTGGTAAAGTATACATGATGTTAAATTTAACAGTTAAGCCATTTAGACACACAATTCAGGAACACGGAGTGTAGTGGCCATTCCTTCAACTTTCTATCATCCTGAGCACACAACTCCAGCTCCTGACATGTGCTTTCCCAGCCCTCGTAGAAGTGGGGTCACATTTCTGATTTGGCATCTGTCTTCTATCAAGCAGCACGATGTCTTCAAGGTCACTCACAGTGAGGCTCTGTCAGACATGCCTTCCTTTCGAGAGTGAACTGCCTGGTTCTGCTTCTCTTGCTGTCTATCCATTCGGAACTACTGGGAAACGGTCATCTCTGCCTCTCCACTCTCGTGGATGAGGCTTTTGAGAAGATCAACACACGAGAGGCCACTGCTGGACTAGATGACCAATCTGGTCTTTTTTACTTAACATTTTTGGGGGGATGTGGGCTGCCTGCCTGTCTGTCTGTCTGTAGACTATGGATGTGTCTGTGCCTGGACAAGGCCAGGAGAGGACATCAGATCCCCTGGAACTAGAGTTACTGACAGACATATGCCACCATGAAGGTGAGAACTGAGCCCAGTAATCCCATTACGATTACTTTTTTGAGCAACCAACACAGTGTCTCCCACGGTGGCTGCAGGAGCTTCCATTCCTATCTGATATGGGCTTCTCACAAACACTTGTAAATTTTCTCCCTTATTTATAACAGCCTTTGTTTATCTGTTTGTCCTTTGTTTTAAGATTTATTTGTTCATTTGTATATATGTGAGTACACTGTTGTCTTCAGACACACCAGAGGAGGGCATCAGATCCCATTACAGATGGTTGGGAGCCACCATGTGGTTGCTGGGAATTGAACTCAGGACCTTTGGAAGAGCAGTCTTTGCTCTTAACGCACTGAGCCATCTCTCCAGTCCCCTATAATGTGAATGAATTGGAATCTCATTATGGTTTTGATTTGCATTTTCCTAATGCCCAGCAGCTGAATGTCGCTCATGGGCTTAGTGGCCATTTATGCATCTCCTTTAGAGGTCTCTCGTTCTTTGCCCATTTCTGAATGGGTTGGTTCTTGGTTTTTCAGCTGTAAGGAGGTCCCTCACGTCTCCTAACTACTAATGCCCTGTAGAATGCATGGTTGGAATATGTCCTCTCCCATCTGTGGGGTGTCTACCTTTTCATCTAGCACGGCATGTTCAACAGGAAAGAAGCCACATTTCCATGCACAGAGACCACTGCCTGAAGTCTTGAATCTGGGCCAACCTGGTGGGAACAGTGTGCTTGTTGTCTATCCTCTTTCTGACAACACTGTGAGAGCCCCTCCAGACTAACAGCCCCAGGTGCCCTCCTCCTGCAAGTGCAATCAGACAATCGCTAGCACTGCAAGTCCCTACAGGACCCACCCCTCAGCAGCAGGAACCTGAGGCTGCAGTCAGGAAGGAGAGAGAGCATATTTTATCAGGGCGAGCAGACAGACTCTAAAACCTCAAACTCCACTCCACCCAATCCCCAGTTGAGGATTTTCTCTTGCTACTTTCTCCAGCAAGACTGCACCTCCTAAGGGTTCCATATCACCTTCCCAAACATTGTCACTAGCTGGAAACCAAGTCTTCAGACATTGAACGCTTGAGTCTGTGGGGACATTTCTCCTTCACACAGCTCAAAAGATACTGTTTGTGTTCCGGGTTCTGCAAAGATGCAGAAGAAATGTTCCCCCGCCCAGCTGCAGCTTGCGCTGCCACACAGCTTGGAATTTTCTGGAAGTGTCACTCAGATCATCCCTCAAATACACGCATGCATTGTAAGAGAAAGAACTGCTAAATGCCACCAACGGTGCCTCCTTCTGTGATCCCTCTGAATGCATCTGCACATGGGCATGTGGGCACTGCTCACAGCTCACAGCTGCAGCCGTCTCTTCTCCCCAGACATGATTCCTGTGATGTCCCTGGTCCCATTACCTAGCTCATCCTGTACTGTAGTCTCCTGGCCTTTGCCGTTCCTCTGGGCACACAGCCTCCAACACCAGCCTCTTCTTTCCCAGTAACTGTCGTCTTTGGTTCTTCTTGCAGCTCTGTGAGGTTTCTGCCCACTCCCCAGTATTCCATGGCGTGTGTGGTCAGCACCTCCTCCTGCCTCGCATCAGGAAGGAGCCCCACCAAGACAATGTTCTCACCACACGCCCAAGGAGGCCTGGCTCCCTTTGCTTGTTTTTGAAGTCAGTGAACTGGACGATCTACACTCCCCCACCATTAAGCAGAGCTGTTCAATTAACCACATGCTAACTCTCACAAACACAAACACAGGCACTCCATCCTTGCCTTTCTTCAGTTTTTCTCTTTAACTACTCCCTGCCTGGTGACTCTTCTTAGAGGCAGATTATGTCCCCCGGCTCCAAAAGTAGAGACAGTCTTGACAACAGAGGCTGAATGTATAATGGCCAACCACAGCCCTGTTTTTTCTTGCTCCTAGACAGATGGCAGCTCCCCATACTGTTTAGGATCTGGGTCTTTCACCTCTGGACTTCTGTGACCCCCATACCATAGAAAAGGCAAGAATATAAAAGGAGACATTGTCTACTATTTAAAACCTTGGTCCTGAAAGTCATACCCCACTCTAAATAGAGCATGACTGTCACTGAGACCACCTAGACACAATGTGGCAGCACTCTGCGGCACAGAACCAACAGAAATGAAGCTAAGTCACCTATTACCAGCTAGGCAAAGTCTTTATTGGGACCTCAGCCGGAGCTGCCTGACTCAAGTCAGAAGGAGGCAGCACTGAGCAGAGATGACCAGACTGTCACACAGGACACAGCAAGTCTTCATCGACATGGGGGTGAAGGACCTAATGCTCCATCCTCATCGATGAATGATGGATGTAATTTTTAAATGGATTTTTTTTTCCTCTAATGCACACACATCTTAGCCTTGGTGAGCTCTGAGTTCCAGTCTCAGTCAAAACCTTTCTTGAATGACAGGCAGATCTGTGCACAGGACAGAGTAGGACAGGATCCAGCCTAGGCAGAGCGCTATAATGGCAGACATTGCTCCTCCTTTAGTTGTCCATCTGGTGTCTGTAGCATCTCACGGGGCCTTGACGGTTTCTGGAGAGACACCAAGACCATAATCCATGCATTTGAGTGTTATCAAAATAACAGGTCAAGTGTGAAATCCAGGTTAGCGGATTTTAAGTTAACTGAGCAAGTGAATCCACCAACTGGGTCTCCATTCAGCAGCTGTTGCCCCTTGTCTTCATTGGCTGTGGTTTTTAGCTCTCTTTCAAAGCCTGCCTGTTTGAGCTTGGTCCAATCATAAGGATTTCCCACTCTATAAACATCTAATCTGTGTTTATGGTAAAAGGGTTGAAGGCATGGGAAGGGATCAAAGGAAAATGCTCACTGATCCTTCAACGGGGGTGATGATTGTCAACTTGGTAGGGTCTAGAACCACCTAGAAGACAAGCCTCTGGAATTTCTAGACTTGGTTAATTGGGGCAGATACCCACCCTACCTCTGGACAACTCCATCTCATGGGTTGGGGTCAAAAAAGCAAGAAAGCAGCCAACGTGAGACTCCATATAGGGAGACAGGCACTAACATGAGTATTCATCAGCTTCCTAAGACAGAAGATGTAACCAGTGCCACTGGCTTCTGCTGCCATGCCTTCCCCCACTGTGATGGAGCTCACACTCAAACTGTGAGCCAAGTTTAACCCCTTCCTCCCTGGAGTGCTTTTGCTGGGTGTCCTGTCACAGTGATGGCAAAAGTAATTTAAATCAAAAGGTAACAGTTGAGGGCCCAGCTTTTGTCTGTCTTTGGTTGCCTTGCTGTGATCTCTAACTTTCTGAGCCAAGAATAAAAAGAGGATAGGAATGTCCTTCCCACCCCAGGGAGTCAGCAGACAATCTCACCAGGCTGCCAGAGCACTATCAGATCCTCAGCCTATCAGAGGGGGTCCTCCGTTCATGATGAACACCTGTAGCACAGCCACTGAGTCAAAAAACAGGGGTGGGGGGAAGCAGTTTCCAGTTGGACACCAATCCCCTCCAGGGTATCAGCGTAGAAAATGCCCAGAAGGTGGTAGCTAATATACAAACCCTCTCTTTCTACCTCAGGACTCAGAGAGGCAAAAGTTCAGAGTGGCCATGTATCATACCTGCCATGGTCCAGACCTCAGGCTTGCTGGAGTCTCTGCGAGCTTACAGACAAAGCCTGCCCAGACTGCCCCAGTTTGATCTCAGTGGTCAACCACATAGAGTCTTATTTAGAGGCACTGAGGAAAGTGAACAGTGAAAGCTCAGGGGAAATCATCCAGGACCAAAAGCATCCCCCTGTATAAGGGCTTTGGCGGGGCCCAGATGAAACCCTCCACCCGCATACCTTAACCAGCTGTGGGCCTCCCTGCTCCTCCACTCCAGCCCCTGTACCAGTTGGGGTGGGGGCAAATTTTCTTGTTTAAAACTGAAGGGCCATTGAAGCCAATTATCTAAAGGACAAAGCTATCAAATCACCCAGTTGGCTCTATAGATCTGGTGCTTCCTTGGATAGAAATTGAAAAACTGATAAACTGATCCACACAATTGATTTTAAAGGGAACTAACCAACCACAAGCAAGGTTGATCCATACGTGGGCCCCACTCCAGTCCCAGCTCAATTGATTTTAAAGGGGACTAACTAACCACAAGCAAGGTTGATCCATAAGTGGGTCCCACTCCAGCCTCAGCTCTGGCTGTTTTTTAATTCAGATGAGTGATGGTTTCTCACCAGATCTCACCTCTTCCTCTGAATCAAGAGGAAAACTCATCCACAACTAGCAAATGCCTAGCACAACTAAAGGGCCATAGCAAAAACCTCGGGGAGAGACTGCTCATAAAACTTTCAGCAGCTCCAAAATCACTGGCTAAACAAGTCACTGCAGACATTAAAGGCTTCTATGCATTTAATAGCAGAGTCCGTTCTAAAATTCCCTCGGCACTCTGCCATGGGGAGAGTGATCCATTCTTCAAGAAGGCCATCAGAAAGAAATAACTCCACATGCCAAAGTACAGATGCTCAGATCTGAGGCAGAAAGCGATCCAAACGTGTGAATACACAGAGCGAGAACGTTTCACCACGCTTCTTTTTTAACCTTGGCATTGGCTCCACCGTGGAAGCATGAGACATGCATCCTTACCCGCAAAATCCAGGAAAATGTTTAAGCCCTGAAGTTTGAACAGCACATAAAGAACTTGCTCAAAATGCTTGCCCTGGGACATGAAGATTAATAAAGCAATTTATTACAAGAAGTATGTTTAAGGATATACCATGTAGGCCCCTGTCACCTGTGAGGTTTCATTTCCCCTTGTAATGACCCCATGAGAAGCGGAAACTGCATTTGAGCAGTGGGTTTGCCAGGTCAAGCTATTGTAACAGACAATAGATATCCATTGTCCTACCGTTCTGTCTTGGAGACTGGAAGCCCAAGGTCAAGTTCTCTGCAGGACTGGTTTCTAGAGATATCTGTGTGTGTGTGTGTGTGTGTGTGTGTGTGTGTGTGTGTGTGTGTGT
>JANHMN010000011.1:73378570-73410692 GCA_030674055.1 Rhabdomys pumilio | reverse complement strand
TGTGTGTGTGTGTGTGTGTGTGTGTGTGTGTGTGTGTGTGTGTGTGTCTGTCTGTCTGTCTGTCTGTCTGTCTGTCTGTCTTAGAGACAGTGTCTTTCACTCTGTGTAGCCTTCTTCTTGTTCGTGTGTATCCTAGTGTCTCTTCTTCTAAGGACGTGGGTTATATCAGCTTAGGTCCTGCTCAGCCTGTAATGATCTCCTTGAAGCTTGTACTCATGACTTTTCTCGTTGCTATGACAGAACACTTAGGGAAAGCAATTTTTAAAATGAAGTTCCTTTTTGCTCAGAGTTTTTAAGACCTGGCTGCGGGAGCATGAGGTAGTCGGTGACATTGTATCCCACTCAGCAGAGGGAGACAAATGCTCACACTTTGCTTGCTTTCTCCTTCCTTCTGTTTATTCAGTGTGGGTCCCAGTCAGGGAGAATGGTGCCCACATTCACAGCAGACCTCTACTCCTCAGTTGAATCTTTCTGGAAACATCCTTATAGATATACCCAGAGATACGTTTCCATGGTAACTCTAAATCTAACCAAGTTGACAAGACAAACTCCCAAAAGGCTCAATCCCTGAAGACATTCATAGTGGACGTTCAGGCTTCACCTGTATGTTTGGGGACATCACTGTTCAGTTCATAACAGCAGGAGGACATGCATATTGCTGAGTGATACAGCCAGGACTGCTTGAATCCCAAAGTTCCTTTGTAAAGAGCCTGCAGCCTCTCCCATGCTTTAGCCCCTCAGATACAGTCAGGAAATGGAGGTATTCTTGTGCCACAAGAGCAGACGCAGTGTGGCAGGGGTCAGTGCCACAGCTCTGAGCTTCATCCTGGAGGGCTGGGTGGCAAAAGGCTTGCACATGCTAGAAGTCAACTTAGGGCCTGTCCAGATGGTGCCAAGTGAGACTGGCTCTGTTAACCTAGTTCATCGGTGCAAAAATGATATTGGGTTTCCTGCCGTAGACCAATAGTGTGTGATTCCATTACCTGAAAAAAAACAAACCAACAAAAAATAGCATCTCATTTGGACTCTTTCCTTTTTTCCCTTCAAACTGACAGCTAATGTCCTGGAGGGTGATTCCATGGACCAGGATGTGGAAAGCCCAGTGGCTATTCACCAGCCAAAGTTGCCTAAGCAGGCCAGGGACGACCTGCCAAGACACATCAGCCGAGACAGGACCAAAAGGAAAATCCAGAGGTACGTGAGGAAGGACGGGAAGTGTAACGTCCACCATGGCAACGTGCGGGAGACGTATCGATACCTGACGGACATCTTCACCACCCTGGTGGACCTAAAGTGGAGATTCAACCTGTTGATCTTTGTCATGGTCTACACAGTGACGTGGCTTTTCTTTGGGATGATCTGGTGGCTGATTGCATATATCCGGGGAGATATGGACCACATAGAGGACCCCTCGTGGACTCCCTGTGTTACCAACCTCAATGGGTTTGTCTCTGCTTTTTTATTCTCAATAGAGACAGAAACCACCATCGGTTACGGCTACCGGGTCATCACAGACAAGTGCCCCGAGGGAATTATTCTCCTCTTAATCCAGTCCGTGTTGGGGTCCATTGTCAATGCCTTCATGGTAGGATGTATGTTTGTGAAAATATCCCAACCCAAGAAGAGGGCAGAGACCCTGGTCTTCTCCACCCACGCGGTGATCTCCATGCGGGATGGGAAACTGTGTCTGATGTTCCGGGTAGGGGACTTGAGGAATTCCCACATTGTAGAGGCCTCCATCAGAGCCAAGTTGATCAAGTCCAAACAGACTTCAGAGGGGGAGTTTATTCCCCTCAACCAGACGGACATCAATGTAGGGTACTACACAGGGGACGACCGGCTCTTTCTGGTGTCACCATTGATTATTAGCCATGAAATTAACCAACAGAGTCCCTTCTGGGAGATCTCCAAAGCCCAGCTGCCTAAAGAGGAACTGGAGATTGTGGTCATCCTGGAGGGAATGGTGGAAGCCACAGGTAAGACGGGTTTCAGCCTGGGTTTTCTGTGAGAAATACATTCAGCTGAGACCCTCTGGTGTGAAATACTGTGCCTGGGTGTCTTTTGAACTTAAACATGCTCTGGGGTGTCTAGCCATTTCGCTTTTCAATTTTCCTAAACTTAAGATTTGGTTGGTGCTACAGTTCTTGTTGGTTTTGTGTGTACAAGAGTTTCGCCTGCATGTATGTATGTATGTATGTATGTATGTATGTATGTATGTATGTATGATGTATGTATGTATGTGTGTATGTGCACCACATGCATGCCTGGTGCCCATGGAAGCCAGAAGAGGGCGCCAAATTCCCTAGAACCAGAGTAACAAAACAGTTGAGGCACAGTAGGCTCTGGGAAACTGAACCAGGTCCTCTGCAAGACCAGCCAATGCTCTAAACTGCTGGGCCGTCTCTCCAGCGCCCCTTTTACCTTCTTTAAAGCTATTTAGAAAAGCAAATTAATGGTGAATTTTTAATGTATCTTAAACTTCCAAATACTTAATGAAATTAGATTTTGGTGTGTGTCTGAAGCTTATTTTGAATGATTTTAGGGCATTTCTCATTTAAATATTTGTAGCTATTTGTTATCAAGCCAAAGGGGAAGAATTAAACCTTTCAAAGGAAAAAAAAAAGAGTGAAGGACAAAAGCCTTAGTAAAACTGCTATTTTTGCCTCCTCTTTGGCTATCTTTCATAAGACTGGAAGAACTGTTCTTTTTTCCTGTGTTCTGTATCTCTCTACACCTGGCCCTTCCCATCCTTAGCAGACATTTCCTTTCCAGTAGAAAGGAAAAAGGGCTAACAGTTTGTTACTCAGAATCCTGTGGACCTTTCTGGCATCAACACTAGTCACAGGCATGTCGGAAGAGATGTAACATGTAACTCGCTCTCAGGGATTGGGAAACGTCTCTTTCCTTGTCTTTGCTCACATGCGAATTACGAATGTGCTCCACATTCTGAGAACAAAGAACGTCCTGCCCACATTTATTGGTAGTATACTTCAAAATAGTCAGAAGCCTTAAACAGAGCTACAGACCTCTCAAAAAAAAAAGAGTCTGAATCCAACCCCTGATTCACCAGTTCTGAGTCGGAAGCCTCCAGCCTAAAGCTCTAGGTTGGTCTATGTCCTAGGAAAACGTTTTCTCTGTGGGTTGATCCAATTCTTCATTAACCTCGTATCCTTTCCAAAGGGAAATCCCTAGCCCTGTGCTTCTGTCTCTCTGTCTCCTACACTAACAGGGGGCAAAGTCACAACTCCTACCAAGTAGTTCTTATGGAGAAGGAACAACTTTCCCAATAAATTTTTAAAGGTCAGGAAAATGTGAGTTTCGGTGGCCCAGGACTTCCCTTTCCACAGAACAAACCGAATTTTAAAGATTAACAATATACACTTGGCCCTCTATGTCTAAAGAATCCATATTCATAGAGTCTATCTGCCATGGACTCCGCACATTTTTTTACAAATGTGGTATTGATGCCAGGCACTAGTGGCACACACTTAATGTCAGCACTCAGGGAGCAGAAGCAGACAGATCTCTGTGAGTTTGAAGCTAGCCTGGTCTACAGAGAAAGTTCCAGGACAGCCAGAGCTACAGAAAAATAAAACAAGGAGCATCTGGTATCGAATGCTTTCCTGTTTACTGCCATCAATTCCTAAATAATGCAGTATAAACATTTATGTAACTTTGTACTAAAGTAACTTAAAGATGATCTAAGTGTGTGGGTGAGTGGATTATGTGTGCAAACACAACTGCTTTATAAGAGGGACTTTCGAATTTGAGGATCTGGGTGTCTTTGGGGAGTCCTGGCATCGATGTCCTCCGGATGTAAGAGACAGCTGCACGTTTCTCTCACACCTGCTCTGGAGCCAGGCACAGGCCTGTCAGTTCAGCATGAAAGGGGAGTGAGAAAGGAACTCTCTCTGTGGGGGAACAGCTCCAGCCAGCACAGGGGAAAGAAAGACAATTGCTTACTTCTGAGTCACAAGCTCTGGGTTCCTAAAAGGCTTCAGTCTGGATTTTGCATAGGAACATTGGCTTGAAATTTTTATGTTCTCCTGAGGTAATAATTGACTAAAGCAGAGGGGAAAGTGGGGAGAAGAAAGGGGAGGAAAGAGAGAGGAGAGGGACAGAAGGAAGAAGAGAAGGAGAAGGAGGAGAGGAGGAAAGAAGGAGAGGAGGGGAGGGGAAGGAATAGGTGAGAGAGGAGGGGAGGAAGAGAGGGGGGAGAGGGAGAGTGGGGAGGAGAGGAGGGAAAGGTAAGGAGAGGAAGGGAGAAGGGAGGAGATGAGAGAGGAGAGGAGGAAGAGAATGAAGTAGGAGAGGAAGGATGAGGAAGAGGACAGTTAGGAAAGGAAGGGGAAGCTGCCCTCTTGAGATATCGAACCCTGTCACTGTCCAGCAGAGCAGCAAACTTGTCTGCACTGGGCAAGCATAGAGACTTGGAATCCATCCGCCTAGTGGTGACTGTGGAGACCCAGCCTCCCACGGCACGTCCTGGATCTCACCGAGGTTCCCTCCCACTGGACAGGATTTGAGAATGGTCAGTAGATAAACCTTCCCACTTCTGGCCTGTGCACACAGGAATCCATGCCTCTGGCTCCCAGTTCAACCCCATCTCCAAACAGCAGAATCTCTGCCCTCCCTCCGACCAAAGCCAAATATAAATGAATCTGAGCAAGAAAATCATGTTTGCACTGTCCCTGGGGTAAGCCTTGTCTTTCTGATGACAGCTTGTATGGAACAAGACTATCCACAGTGAGAAACGTCCTCTTTATGATAATTAACAGTGATACTTGCCTAGGAGCCTTTCTGAGGGTTCTTACCCATACCTGGGAAGTTGCCAGCAAAGAAAATCAGACCTCTACTGCTCATGAGAAAAGGCAATCGGTATTGATTTTTTAAAATATGTATTTTAATACATTTTTAATTTATATACATATACATATATATTTATGTGTGTGTGGTATATATGCATATATATTTTTTCCTAATATGGCTAGTAGAGAAAAAGGTATTCTAGAATATTCTAGGGGTGTTTTAGAGCTGGACCATGTCTTGGATCTCTCCACGGGGGTTTCATACAGTTCAGTAGCCCCACGCACATGACTTCTGCAGGACACACTCTTTGAAAATGAAAACCACGATTGAGATTTACAGGCAAAAAAAATTCAAGGAAGAAAAAAAATTACCCCATTGTCTCAAAGCCACAGAAAAAGAAAACTATGTGAACCCTGGGAAAGGAATTAAGAAGGTTCAGATTATTCACTGGAGTGCAGGGTTAGAAGTCAGGACCCAGGGTATACTGGCCCAGAACAGCTTCCCAAGAGCTCAAGACATCTCTCCAAACTTTCCCCACCGGTCCAGAGAGATGGCTCAGTGGTTAAGAGACCTAGATGCTCTTCCAGAGGACCCAAGTTCAGTTCCCAGCACCCACTGATATAGTGGCTCATAACCACCTGTAACTCCCGTTGCAGGGGAACCAACGCCCTCTTCTGGCCTCCAAGTATACTGCATGCATGCAGTCTATAGACTCATGCACATAAAATAATAATTTTGAAAAAGTTATAAAAAGTCTGTTTCCATTGACCGTGAGCAACTGTGTCCAGGGTCTAAATTAATGAATCCGTACTCTCAGCATCACGCTCCATCAGAAATCAACATAACCATTCTCTTTCTTACTTTTCCTTTGGAATTCCACACGTGCATACAATATATCTCAATCATAGCCAATGCCTACTCTCACTGCCCCCAACTCCTGGATCTCTCCCCACCACAACCCCATCTAACACGTTGTCCTGTTTGTCTCTTTCAATAACCGGCTTGAGCCTAAACAGTGCTGTAATCACTGAAGCCTGAGAGTCTGCAGCCCTGAGAAGAACTAAGCTTCTCTTCCCAGCCACCACCAACTGCCAAAAGCTCCTTAACTGGAGAGGGCCTTGCGAGCCCTGCCTTCTCTGAGCTGGACTGTTGACTGGCTAGATCCTGTGCAGGTTTTATGCCACAGCCTCTGTGAGTTCCTGAGTGCTGTCACGCTCAAGAGACATTGTTTCCTACCTGACCGTTGGCTCACACTTCTTTCTACTCCCTCTTCTAGAATGTTCTGAACCTTGTGAGGGTCGGCATAGGTCAGGGGTGTTCTGTTTGTGGCAGAGCACTTCAGTCTTTTATTCTCTGCACATGAACATCAGCAGGCCCTTTCTATCATGCACACACTGGGCTCCTGGCAACCTTGACAATGGCATATTCTAGAGACCTGAGTTGTCTTGCAGTGATCTGAGCACCGAGGCCTGGGGTCTGCTGGGAGCTGAGCTAGTGGGACAGGCAGCAATTACTCTGTGGGAACCTTATGTTCCAATACCAGTTGCACTACAGGTTCCAATTCTATTGTAGAAAATTAAACCAAGGTGGGGCATGGAGTTGTGGCCTGCTTACCTATCACACTAGAGACTCTGTCTGAAGCCCCAGTACCACATAAAACTAGGTGTGGTGATACATGCCTGTAATCCCAACAATCCCAGAGCAGAGGCAGGAGGATCAGAAGTTCAAGGTCAACAAAAGTTACATGATGAGTCCCAGGACAGCATAGCATACAGGAGACACTGGAGAGAGAGAGAGAGAGAGAGAGAGAGAGAGAGAGAGAGAGAGAGAGATCCCCCTTGGAGGCAGGAAGCAAGTCTTGTCTGTCCTTGATGCTATGAAGGGATCCCATCGAAGTCCAGTCAACCCACGTAAAGGACAGGCACACAATATCCAAGGACCGTTTTATCCTGGCTCCGCCTGCAGTCCAGAGGGGTGGAGTTAGAGGCAACCTCCCAAGAACCTTCTAGTCATGTGAGTCTATTTTTGAACATAAATCAAACCCTGGAAAATTCTGGCATCAGCCACCCAGACACCCCAGAGCTGGCTGTGTGTCATCTGCAAATATATTTTTGAAGGGCCCTTTATGTCCCCGACGCATGGGCAATTTTGAGGTAGTGATGTTTACAGAAGGTTTCTTAGCTACGTAAACAAACACGCTCAGCAGCTGTAGCAAGTGTGCATTAAAATAGTGGGGCATTCATACAGACTGTTATTTATAGAGGGCAAATGGGCCTCACAGCTAGATGACAGCCATGCAGTGCTGGGCTCAGGGCCAACCAATGCCTCTCTGTAGCCTTTCTGATTGAACTTCTGATTTACCCTCAGCGATTATGCAGCTATGACAGGCAGCCTGGCCCAACACCCGGAGTGAGTGCCTCGGTGGCAGCACAAGCCTGCAGTGAGCCTTATTGGGTTTTGGGCTTTACACTTTTTTTTTTATTTTGAAAACTGTACAACTGACAGAAAAATGAGCCGAACAGTATCATAAATCCATGGGTACCTGCCATCTGTTTCTGATAACTGTCAGTTCAGGGCCAAACATGTTACATCCTAATATTCTCCAGCGTCACAGGATTTTTAACTATAGATGTCTTAGTCCTTTTCTACAGAAGATAAGGACTCTCTATTTTTCCAAAAAATAAATGGTGCTTGGTTGATTGATTGATTGATGTTTGATTGATTGGTTAGGAGGGGCAATGTACGTGACACAGCATAGGTGAAGAAATCAGAAGACACTCGGGGAGTTGCTTCTTTCCTTCTGCCATGTGGGTTCCAGAGAATAGGACTCAGGTCATTAAGCTTGATAGCAGACACCTTTCCAACTAAGTGATCTAGACGGTACAGGTCTCTTTAAATAGAACCACAAACACTAGGAGCGTGGCTCAGGGGGAAGCACTTTCACACAGGTGTGTAGACCTGAGTGCAGGTCTTCGGAACACACATACAGCTGAGTGTAATAATATTGCATCATTAATCCCAGGACTCCTAAAGACACCTGGGAGAGGAGAGGAGAGGAGAGGAGAGGAGAGGAGAGGAGAGGAGAGGAGAGGACAGGAGAGGACAGGAGAGGACAGGAGAGGACAGGAGAGGACAGGAGAGGACAGGAGAGGAGAGGAGAACTCTGCTGATCTCAGGGGCCAGCTGGCCTAATGTATATGCAGAGAAACAACAGAGACAACCTGTCTCAAACAAGACAGGCAATGAGGACAAGTCCAGTGCTATCCTACCCTGTGCCGTGAATCCAGACATGACACTCTTGCACACGCATGCACATGCTCTCACACACTTGTGCACACATATGCACACATACAAACATACACATAGGCACACTCATGCTCATGCACATATACAGACACATACACACGCATGCACACACATGCACACACGCGCACACATGCGCACACACGCGCACACACGCGCATGCACACACACATGCACACATGCATGCACACTTACATGCATGTACACACGCACACACACACACACACACACACACACACACACACGCACGCACACATGCACACACGCACAGAAGGTTAACTCAATGCAGTTAGGGAAGCTCTTTTTTCAGCCCTTTGAGTTTCTACCTCTTTTTCCATTGTGATTTTTGTTTCTTCCCTAGAAGTTTTTCCCAGCAAAGAGAACTCACAAAAGGTTCAAACACTGCACAGAAAACCAGAGAAAATGGATCCTAGGAAGGGCTGACTATATACCACCCCATGTCTGTCCTTCTGTGTCTGCAGATCCTGCGTTTAAAGAGTCAATACATAGTGACTAAAAATATTTGAAAGGAAAAAAAAAAAACACATCTGCTCTAAACAGGCAGAGACAACTTCTTGACGTCATTACGCACTATACAGTATGGATGCTATTTCTGTGCCATTGACATTATGGGAAGTATTATAAGCAGTCTAGAGAATATTTAACATATGGGAAGATATGTATAGATTCTATGCAAATTATATACCAAGATACATTTATACATTAATATATTTATGAGGACTTGAGCACCTGTAGATATGGGTAGCCCCAAGGCCTCCAGAAGCAATTTCTCATGGATACCAAAGGGCAGCATGCAGACCAGGCAGCAGAAATCACTGTTCATGTTACCAAGGAGGCCAGGACGCTCTGGAGATGGGGGAGGACAAGCTGTTCCACCCCCTCATGATGTAATCATGTAGGAAGGACTGTAGGCACAAATCACACCACAGAGCATGGGGCTTCTGAGATAAAATCTTCACCCAGCTTGATTTAAGGATGAGGATGGGGGATGGGGTTCAAGTGCAAGACCGTGATGTGGCTGAGGTGAAGCCGTCCGTCAGATTTCTGGGGCTTAGGGGTTGATGTTGATGGTGAGGCCCCGGAGCTCACTCCTGGGTACTGTCAGTGCTGTAGCTTATGAGAATTCTATAGAGAAGTGTGCCTGGAAGAGTGAAGCAGCATTTAACTGTGGGAACTTCAGGCATCGATCGACACGCTCGCATCCTTTCTCCCTCTGTTTCTCTTTAAGTTTCCTTTGTTGATTTCCCAACTTAATCAATTCTCTTTAAAGTCCCTGATGAGATTTGTAACAACCATATATTAAAACAAGATGTGTTGTTGCACGGCAGTTCTGAAATAGAAATCAAGCAACGTCTATAAGAACACCCTGGGAGACCCGTACTGCCCGGAACCAACGTCTATAAGAACACCCTGGGAGACCCGTACTGCCCGGAACCAACGTCTATAAGAACACCCTGGGAGACCCGTACGCCCGGAACCAACGTCTATAAGAACACCCCCGTGCTGCTGGGTCTTGGTTCTGAGAACTGTTTTTATTTGCTGCAATCAAAAATGCCAGTCTGCTCTGATAGGAGAGGAAATGAGACTCAGAGTCTGAAGGATAACATGACTAAGGGTCGATTTCATACACACTTCCCAGGGTCAATCGTCCCAGCCCCCACAGCGTCCAAATCTTAGTTCCTCCCTCTGTTCTGACAAGCCAGGATACCCAGATTCACCGTTTGGTTTGGTTTGGTTTCTTTCCAGAGCTGTAAGCCCAGTGACCTCATCTGAAAGGAAAGTTAAGCAATAAGGTCTGAAATGCTAAATACCGGGGTGGAAAACTTCCACAGAGATAGCGCCTCTGGGAAGTGTCTACAGAAAGAAAGTAGGAAAATCACATGTCTTACTTCCGTACATGGAGAAATCCATCCACCTGTCATTTCGTGTTGGGTTCAACTCCTCTGCCAAAGACTTCTTTCCAATATACTGGTATTGACAATCCCAGGGGTGACTTTGGCAGTATATATTAACCAATGGCACTGCCCCCAGAGTAGGATAAAGCCTATGGTCTTCAACAGCTGGAGAGCCTGTGACCTAGCTCCCTGTGTGAGGCTGAGGCTGTGGAGGCTATGCCTGCTCACTTGCTCATCTAAAAGCAAACCACTGCAAGAAACCTAACCTGACCTATGCAAACATTTCTCAGGTTGGGGAAACGGCGTGGTCTAGACAGAGCTTGAGGACTTGACCTGGGTCCCTAGCATCCATGTAACAAGGCAGGTGTGGTCACCCACACTGGTCATCCCAGAGCTTGGAACTGAGACATACATACCTCTGTACATCCCTGCATGCACACGGGCATCGGAACAAACACTTGCAATTACAAACAAGACAAATTCTCACACTTCAGAAGGCCCTGAGAGAATTCCACAAATTCAAAAAGTTAGGAGCTAAGACCAACCATTAATGATTTGAGTTAAAAACAAGACTAAAACAACTGGATAAAATATTTCATTATTAAAACACCTCACCTGAAAATTATTGCTCTTCTTTCTGCAAATGGACCATGCAGAGATCCACAAAGAGATGCCCGGAGACTATTAGTGATGGTCACATGATACACACAACATGCACTCTAACCCAAGGCCTGGTCAACTCCAATCCAAATGCTGACAGTGTGGTTATCTTACAAAGAACCAGCAGCATCCCCTCAGAGACCGGTGTCAAACACCACAGTGGCTCTAATTACCACATCTTTAAGTCAGGGGAGTTTTATTATTTTCTATGAGTGCTGAGTGCTGACAGTGGATTACCGATGAAGCAATTCAACCTGACAATTTCTAACCACCCAGAAGAGGATCGCTGGGGGAGCTGCATGAATTATTTATGTGTCAACATGTGCACACACTCTGGCCAAACAACTCAACAGCCAGGAGTGCTTCTCCAGTCAGCCCTGCCATGCCATCCATTTATGATTCCTCCACCTCTTTAATTTCAACCCACAGTTGCATCACTCACTGGTTTGCCTCAGTTTCTTCCACTCTAAAATGGGAACGGCAATGCTGTTTCCCACACCAGTGACCTTCCTAGGTACGGACTCCTACCAGGGCAGATTATTTCCTTCTCACAGGTCCCATGGTGAAATGCAATAAAGAACAAAGCTTTGTAGGGAGGCAGAGGGGAAGACGGTCCCTCACAAGAGGCTCCATTGTTTCCAGAGACTTTGAAGCTTGGGCAGAATATCAAACGATCCCCTTTGAAGGTGCTCTGAAGAGACAATGTGAAAAATATTGACTGATGTGTGCCTGTCCACAAGCCAAGGTGGCCTCTGCCCTGGTCACCCACCGTGAATTATAAACTGATGATATTTGAAATAATAAGGAACACTGGAGCCAGCCAGAAAGGATTCTGCAGTCCCATAAATAGCAACATTCATCACTACAATGTCTGCCAAAGGTGGCCGTGAATGTAGATTACCCTCGGAGCTTCTGAGGCCAGTGAGGACAGGACAAACTACCTCTGAAAGTGGAGTCTCGCTGTTCTGCATCCAACTTCTAAATGTTCCATGAGATTTTGGGGACACTTCCCATATCCCCATTTGTGCTATTAACTCAACCAAGTCATTCTGAATTCTATATCAACCTCTGTTCTAAAGCGGATACTTAATTCTACAATATAGATAACAGATAGACTTTCTCCTGCCGAAGAGTGATAATGAAACTGTGACACTCGGCTTTGACTGTGTTATGCTACTGTAACAATGTATCCCAGGGCTTTAAACAGCAAAGGTTTGTTTCTCATTCACAAGACATGCTCTCTGCAGCTCTGTCTACACCCTTGTTCATTGCAAGATGCAGACTGAAGAAGGAGTCCCCACATAGGACGCACCATTCTCCCGTCAATGGAAGACAGAGAGATGAAAAACACCTTACTTCTGCTCTCAGTTTGTTAGTCAGAGAAAGTTTTGTGGCAGGGCCTGGTGTCCACAGAATGGGACAATAGAATTCTCTCATGGGGATTTGGAAAAAATGAGATTAATTATTTAATCCACCTCAAATCCCCTCAGAGTTTTTTTAAAAATGGTATATAGAGTTGAAAATTCTGTGTGAGGTATGATTTAAGATGTACAGTGGTCTTTAGTTCCTCTCTCAGATGGATGTGGATCCCAGACCAGAGGATCTAGGATTGTGTTTTCCTGTTCCTATTGAGTGGAGGCCGTAGGGATCAGCAATCCCATCAACAGAAGCAGAAATGGTAGCCATTGGGTTGTTGTCAGACCTACAAGCCAGAGTGCTACAGTCCTGCCCACTTTGGTTCTCATGACAGCGTGAACCCTCTGCCAATCTGAATCCTTGACTGGCTCCATGTAGCAGCCCCCTTGCCAAGTCACCGAGGACATGAAGCATAGCTGAGCAATAACATTCTGTTGAGCAGAGCAACTGATATTCTGGTTGTTTGTTACCATGGCAAATGTAGCCTGCCTCGCCTGATACAAAATGTCATGATGACACTTTGACAGTGGGCCGTGGCATACGCCAAGCATACCAGACTCGCCAGGAAGTGGGTTTGCAGCTAGCTAGCATCCTTGCAGAATGCTTTCTTCCTGCTGTGAATTTGTTCTTCCCCTGGGAAGACTTTAACACCAAACAAGCTGATTTTAATCTGTCTCGGCTCTTGCACGTTGGTGTCGGGCACATCACACTCCTCAGCTTTGCCATAGGTTTTTTTTTTCCCATAGGACTACAGAAGCCTTTATGATGGGACCTGGTCACACTAACCGTTTCATACATGTAAAGAGTAACCGTGTGGTTCTACGTAGTCTCCTATCCTCATTCTGTCGAGCACTTGCCAACTGCTGGCTGCCATTTTTTACATTTATTCTTTTTTCTTTAAGATTCATTTATTTTATGTATGTGAGTACATTGTCATTCTCCTCAGACACACCAGAGGAGGGCATCGGATCCGATTACAGATGGTTGTGAGCCACCATGTGGTTGCTGGGAATTGAACTCAGGACCTGTGGAAGAGCAGTCAGTACTCTTAACCGCTGAGCCACCTCTCCAGCCCACATCTATTTATTTATGTTGAGTATATGCATGTGCCTACATCGTGCCTCATGTGTGGACGTCAAAGGATAACTTGTCAGTTCTCCTGAGAATCAAACTCAGATCACCAGGCTTGACAGCGCACACTTTACCTGCTGAGCCAGCTCAGCTGCCCACCGATTATTTCAATAGTTGTATCCCGTGGTTTCTTTTCAGACCTTAAAACAATCTGAAAGCTCAAGACCATTCCCATTTGACAAATAGCGAGTGTTGGCTCTTGGATGAGGAGTTGAGGTCAAAATGACCGTTGAGGTGCTAAATCGAGAGCAGACCTCAGGGCCGTCCCCTTCCCACTCATCTGCAATTTATACTGAGCCAGCAACCACGCCTGGTGCTGGGTTTTCTCTTAGCTAGGAACCTTCCTGCCCTAAGCTCACCGGGCCTGACCGAGGGACACGGGCAGGATGACCCAGGGCTGGGACGACTGCACAGAGGGTAAAGGGCTTGCCTTAGAAGTGTGAGGGCCTGGGATTGATCTCCCAGAACCCATGTTTTTAAAAGCACGGTGGCATGTGCGTGCAATCTTAGTGCTGCAGGTACAGCGAGGTGGCTCCCTGGGCTGAGCGGCCATGGCAGACCTTGTTGCAAAAGTACGGGTGACAGGGTCCTGAGGAACATCAAAGGTTGTCTCTAAACACCACTCACACACACACACACACACTCACACACACACACTCATGCACACACACTCACACTCATATACACATACATACTCATACACACTCACACAAACTCACACACACTTATGCACACATACTCATACACACTCATACACATACATACTCATACACACTCACACACATACTCACACACACACACTCACTCATGCATACATACTCACACTCATATACACATACATACTCATACACACTCACACACTCACACACACACTCATGCACACACACTCACACTCATATACACATACACATACATACTCATACACACTCACACACACTCACGCACACTCATGCACACACACTTATACACACTCATACACATACATACTCATACACACTCACACTTATGCACACACACCATACATACACACTCATATACACATTCACACACTCATACACACACATACAAACTCACAATCACACACATACACACACATATACACTCATGCACAATCATGCATACACACACTCATACCCACTCATGCACACATACTCACACTCATACATAATTATGCATACACTCACAAATTCATATACACACTCACACATACACACTCACACATTTATACACATACTCAGGCTCACTCTCATACAAACACTCATCACAAACTCACACATACTCATGCACTTATGTACACACACACACACTCTTGTACACACACTCATACATACACATATATACACACTCACACATACACACATACACACAATCATACATACTCATGCTCATAGATACTCACACACTCATGCACTCATATACACACTCATACACATGCTCACGCACTCATCAAAATCAGTTGTAAGTCTGGACTCCCTGCCAGAAAGCATAATGGCGAGGACATCACTTTAGGCCAGGCTAGCTCAGCTTGTCTGAGGTTTCCACTTCACTGTGGAACACCAGCCAGAGCCCTCTGTGGACGGAGAAGGATGGTGGTGATGATGGTGATGATGATGGTGATGATGATGGTGATGATGATGATGATGGTGATTCCCCAGTTACAATGTCATTCATAGATGATTTTAATGCTACGTACCTGCTAATTAAATGCATCCCCTTTTATAATTTCTCAAGTATTTTTATGTAACATATTTATAACAGGAGGTTTGTGGATACTGACAGACAGAATAACCCACAAAACACTGAGAGGAACGAACCACAAAAACTGATTCTAAAATAGTCCAATGTTACAGTGCCCAAAATTAAGTAGGTCTCTACAGCTCAGAAGGCTAACATGACGATAAAGACCATGTCTGCTTATGATACTTGACTCTCAGGTTAGGAAGAGCAAGAGGCCACGTTCACTGGCCACTACAGATGTGGCAGGATCATATGTGAGGTCACCAAGTCCAGCACCAGCAGGGCAGAGTGCGGTAATAAGTCCCAGCAGCACCCCAGTCTCTACTGTCATCATGAGTCTGGCACAGATGCACTCCAGCTTGTGGTTGATAAGTTAGCAAAAACCTCACCTTGACTGAGCACACCAAACCCCGGTGTGGAAGAGACTCACTGCACATACTCTATGTCCCCACTTGTCAAAGCAAAGTGTTTGTTGCTGTCACAATACTGTTGCTGTCACAGAAGCAGATAGAATGCTGAGGCACCAGATAGAATGAACGCAATCTAGCGAAAGTTAGGCCAGGTTAGACCAACATTAGGCCAGGCTAGACCAATGTTAGACTATGTTAGGCCAGGCTCAATGGGACATCTCATGAACAGTGGCCACCTGAAACCCAAGACAAGGGGACAGGAAGGGTACCAGAGTTTCCTGTCACATGTCTCATTTGTTCATCTTCCCACCCACCAAACTCATATTTCACTCTCTTTTCTCCCATCATCCTTCAGCACCTTAGATGACACCTTAGAAGCTCCCTTAGATGACAACATGGCCTTATGCTTAGTTAGGAAGAAGTCAGACTGAGTAAAATACATCTTCATGAAGTTTTACGGTCCTCCCCTGTTGGGTCTCCGTCACTTTCTAGTCTCATCTCCTCTAACGTCAAGGGCTAGCACTGATGCTACTCTGATATTGAAGACTCCTTTATCCACCTCTCTCTTTTCTCTCTTGCAAGCCCCTCCTCACCAGTGTTCCTGTGAACATTAAACATCTGCAATGTCTACCATCCTAAGGATACTCACACTTAGAATGTTGCACAGGCCTGTGATGCTGGCATTCAGGAGACACCGACAGGAAGCTTATCTCAAGTTCAATGCCAGTCTGGTCTACACAGTAAGCTACACACCAGCCTAGAGCAACATGAGGGACTCTACGCCCACTTTCAAGAATAACCTATGCTTCTCAGGGTTGCGTGTCCAGGTCCCCTCTGGTTCTCAACTCTCCTCCCATACGACCTGAGAAGAACTTCCTGTTACTCATGGTGACCCCACAGCCTTCTCTCTCTAACACTCTTCCCTGACGTTCATGGCTCCCCGACACCTGCTCTACTTCCACCATCCTCTGTAAGCTATGTCTCGTCTTCCTGGCGCTCTCAGAGCCTGCTCCATCCAGAGCTCTGCTCTTCCTCTCTCCATACCTCCAGGCAGGTTCTGGGATTTCATTGCTAACTTCTGCATGTGACATTAGATTTCTTCCTTGGACCATAGCACCTCTCCCAACTTCTCTGATCGAAGATCCAGCTGCACACTTGGCCTCCTGGCTCAGGTGCCCAACAGGCTCACACAACCTATGTACCCAGTACAGATGAACTCAGTGACATCATCAATGTGGTGACGTCAGGGTGAGGGGCCACAGCATTCACCTGGCTCCTCTGTGAGTGACCACTTACAGAAGCCAACGCCCACCTAACAAAATACTAATAATAGTAGCCACTCACTTCCCCTGCTTAAAAGTCACCAGCAGGCCGGGTGTAGAGGCACACACCTTTAATCTCAGGACTCCAGAAGACAGACCAGTGGACTTCTAGGAGTCTGAGGTCAGCCTGATCTATAAAGCCAGTTTCAGGCCAGCCAGGGCTGCATCGTGAGACCTTGTCTCAAAAGTAACGAAGTCAGGGCTAGAGAGATGGTTCAGCGGTTAAGAGCACTGACTGCTCTTCCAGAGGCTCTAAGTTCAAACCTTAGCAACTACATGGTGGCTCACAACCATCTGTAATGGGATCTGATGCCCTCTTCTGGTGTGTCTGAGAACAGCAACAATGTGCTCACATATAAAATAAATAAATAAATAAATAAATAAATAAATAAATAAATAAATAACTTTTTAAAAAAGTCGTTAAAAATTTTAAGAGCTTCCAGAGAGTCCTACTGCCTCAGGAAAATCTAGATACCTCGTGAGTTCCTCCAGAGTCCTTGCAGCCAGCCCCTGCCTGCACCCTGTGTGCCTGCCCCTATCTCCAGCCTCTTGCTCACCTGACTCATCTAAGCCTTATGAGTTTTCAATTCTCCCTCAGGGAAGCCTTCTCAGAAACCATCTGTAGGGGCCACCTTCCTGCACACTGAACATGGCCAGGCTGTGCGCCCATCACTGCTGGCAAACATTCCCCGTTCATCCGATTAGCAACCGAGCTGCAGACTCTGCAAGAAAAGTACCTTACCTCACTCAGTGCTGTGTTCCCAGAGCCCAGGACCAAGTAAATTAGGAACAAATTAAATATCCTGTATGGTCACAAACCAGTTTGGCTCCTTAAGGACACAGGAAAAAAAAGGTTTAGAGTCTTTTAAAGTTGCCAAGTCAATGAAGACAGCAGTCGTGGCCAGCCTGAAGCTCCTGTCTTCTGAGACTTACTCCAGAGAACCAGAGGGGCCAGCTGGCTCCCGCTGAGCTGCAGACTAATACATAATGTTTCTCTACATCAGCGTGGCTAAGTTCCTATCCACTCCTCCGATATTCTACACCTCAGTGAAGGAACCTCTGCTTTCTCAGCTCCCTGGGCGGCAGATCTGACTGCCAACCTTCCCTTTAGTCTTCCCTTGCTTAATTCTTTGCAGACCAACTCCTCAAGCCCTGGGCTGCGGCTCCTTCACAGGGCTTCTTGATGCAAAGGAGAAGGCACGTTTCCTCTGGACTCTCTACTGCCATCTGCTGGAAAATTCATGTCATTAATTCACAAATCTATACCTCTCAGATACCAGGTGTACAGTAAACAACCCACAGAGCCGTACATGGTGGTCCTGGTTGAGCTTGTCCATGCAATCCCATACTTGTCTCTCATAGCCACCCATCCTCACCTCTCCAGTATTTGGAGTTCACATCACTGTGTCCTCTTCTGAGATAGTCTCACAGATGGTAGTCCCTTATTTGGGATGTCCCCCTCCACACCAGGCAAAACAAACTTTGAAACAAATCCTCTTCTTTATCCTCTAACCCAACATCTCTACTCACCTTGGTGGATCTAAAAGGAAAAAAATCACTTTTGCATGTCAGAGTGTGTGACCTGTCCAACACTTGTCCTCCACTCTGCTCCACACAAGCCCTGAGTCCTGAGCTCACAGTGACCTGGCTCACATCCGCCCTCATACTTACTGTGGCACTAGGTCTGCCTAAGATACCCCTTCAATGCCTTTGTGACAACTGAGAGCCCCCAGGGAAGCCTTTTGGAAGGCTTGGCAGACTCAGAAGTCCTCCCTGTGCTTCTGATGCTCTCCCATAGAGGTGACAGACCACGTGTGGGTGGCACCATCTGACTACCAAGATAAAAGCTGTCTTTTGTTTTCTATTTTCAGCAAGGACTATAATCTGGCCTATGATCGGTGTTCAATAAAAGAGATAAAATCAGTAATTTCTTATAAATGAGGTTCTACCCCTCTGAGTGTGTCTCAGTCCTGTAATATGTCTTCTTCACCAGCCATATGCACCAGGAGCTGAGCAACACTTAGCTTTCCTCTAGAGCTGCCATGGCACTCACATTTGTTGTTCTTGTGGTTTAAATGTGGCCCCAGTAGACTCATTGATTGAATACTTGAAGTCTATAGCTTATGGTTTAAATTTGGCCCCGATAGGCTCGTGGGTTGAATATTTGGTGTCTATTGCTTGTGGTAGTGCTGTTTGGGAAGTCGGTGGGACTTTTAGGTGGTGGGACTTAGCCAAAGAAATGAGTCACTAGAGATAGACCTTGAGAGTTTCAGTTTGGCCCTGTTTCCAGTCAAAGCTCTTTGCTTCCATGATCTGTCTAGATGAGAGGTGTCTCAGCCACATGATTCTGCTGCCATAAACTTAGCCATGCTTTCCTGTCTAAGATGGACTGCACCCACTCAAACCATTATCCAGAATAAAGCCCCCCTCTCTTAAGTTCTGGCCGTCAGTCATTCCCACAGCAATGATAAAGGTGTGCTCTGATTTGCTGCTTGCAATTCTGCCTAGTCCGTCCCCTGCTCAGGAATCAAGAAGTGTTCACAAGCTCCATCTGACATAAACGGATTGTCTGAAGCAGAAGTCTAAAAGGTGTCCCTAGCATTCAGTCTCAGAATTCCACTCAAGGACTTGCAGAATAGAGACGTGTTTCTGTTTGAAAATGGCCTCTCTGTCCACTGAAGGTTGGTGGAGTCAGGAGACCAGGCTGTGGGAGCAGTGGTCCTTAGAGATCCATTCCACCAACTCCCATAAACTAAGAGGCCCTTGATGTCACCTAGATTTACCACCAAGTCCCAACAAATGAGCGTCTTGGGAGACAGGGTATGGGCAAGAGGTCTACACATAAGTCTCTGCCCTAAAGTCAAAGGCTGTCTGCCACTCAGCCCTCCCTCTGCAGTGATGACAGTAAAGACGGAAAGGTCAGGACATGGAGCCATGGCTCCATCACCTTCTATGAATTTTACTTTCACATAGCAAAGGAAAACTGTATTTATTATGTGTAATGTGATATTTTTAGACATACACATATAACATGCTAGCATAACAAACCTTTATTTTTGTCTTCTGATTTTCTTCTTAACTTTGCTTTGTGCTTTTATCTCTGGGTTTTACACTTGCATATGAGGGATTTTAGCTCTTTTTGCCACCATTACACTCCCCATTCCCTGTTCCTCACCCATTGAAACTCTTCTTTCCCACTAAGTCCCTCTCCTACTGTCTATGTCTTGTCTTGTGTGTGTCCTGCTGAGTTTAACTAGGACACCTGCATGAGAGTGGAGGGGGTTATTCCCAAAGGCACCAACAACTTTTCAACAGCTATACCACTGAAGAAAGTGATGTCGCTATGAATTTATAGTCTTCTTGCTGAGAATACAGGCATGTACTGCCAAAGACCAGCCTCAGTTTAGAGAGGGGCTCCTGAGAGAAGGGAAGTTTGAGATCATCAGGGGAAAAAAACAACTCAAAGTGAAATTGTGGGGTAAAAGTTGACAGCCTGTGTTCTGCTCGAGATAGCTTTCCAGACAGTCCTCTGATCAAGGCAGCTCTCTCTTGCTCAAAAAAAAAAATTCTAAAAATTCTCTAGATAACTCATCTCTTGTAAATAAAAAGCCCAGTCTTTTATTTATATCAACTTGATCATTTTCCCAGGTCCTCCAAATCCCCCCCCATCCTTAGAAAAAGACAGCAAGCACATTTTTGACATTGCCAGTGAATTAAGAGATCTACCTACCTTTGTGAGCACAAACAATAAATTTAGCTGGGTGGGATCCCATCCTGAGATGACCATTCTAACCACACCTGGACCTAAATTCATTCTGTCCCAGGCTGACCTTGAACTCAGGAATCTGCCTGCCTTTGTATCTTTCTGACAAGCTGGCTCACAGTGCAGATGCCTCTGGTCCATGAAGCCCCTCATATAATTCATATTGCATTCTTATATTTTACATAGTTGAGAAATTATATATTTTTGAACTCATGTTTTCAGAGTTCTTTCCCACAGCCTTAAAGGCTGTCCTGAAGTCCACATCATTCTACCATTTTGCTGAGACATTAGACACACCCTCATTTCCTGGATTTGTACTGTTTCTGATTATCATGGAGTCATTAATCTTGGCAGGGTGGACATTCCTCAATAACCTTGACAGGGAGAATATTTCCTGAAGGAGGAACATGAAGTAAAATATATATTTTTATACAAATAATCCTCATGCCTAACAACCATTATATATAGACACACACACACACACACACACACACACACACACCTCATGTCTAGCAACCATCAACACTGGTGAAGGCTCACACCCTGTTCCAGGGATGGCAAATAATGTCACGCTGTCCCTTCTATATGGCCATGCAAAATTCAGCAGTGGACTATCATACCCACTTCATGAAAACCTGGAGATTGAACCCAGGGCTTCATGCATGCTGAGAAGGCAATCTACAAACTGAGCTACAACCCCCAAGACCATAACAAGACTACTTTGAAGAGGGGGGGAAAGGCTCAGCTGTGCTTGATCCTCAGTGAGATCTCCATACCTGATTCTGTGCGTAGCCCAACTTTGAGGAGCTGGCAGTTCAAAACTGGGAGGGCTTTGACAAAGTCTCCTCTCTAATGAGCCAGAGAGCAAATGTTTGCTGGGGACAACCTATGCCATAACCACCAGCTTTGTTAACTAATGTTAACATGGCAGTAAGGAAAGAAAATGAACAGGGCTATGTCCTGGTATGATTTTATTTATTATCATTTTCATGTGTCATAAAGTATTAGTCTTCTTGAGACTTTTTTTCAACCTTTTAAAGAATGTCAGAACCATATTTAGCTCTCCCCTATTTGTATCCTACATGCAGGGGTGCATGGGATGAGCAGGAGCTTCCCTCCCTCTGCCAGCATATCCTACAGATCAGGGCTGAGACCCAGCAGGCAGTGGAGCTGGAGGAGGAGGCCCACCTGAGCCTGAAGAGCCCAGACCATTTATGCTTGCACTTCTCCTTTGAGTGAAAACCTAACAAGAAGCAGAGGCTCCTGACCTTTTGCAGAGCTTGGATTAAACTTTCATGCAGAAGCAGGGCCCCATCAGTAAATAGTTCTCTTATTAACATTGCATTTCCAAAGAAAAAGACTAAGGAACACACACACTTTGTTTTAATGGGGTTTTTCACTGATCCCTTCCCTTTCTGACTTGCTTTTGTTTCTTTGGACAGAAACTGTTCCTCCAACTTCAAACTCCCTGGATCTTCTCCAAGTAGCATTTATTCTCAGCCCTTGTTCATTTTGGAATCTCAAAGTCTCAGCTTCACCCTACCCCAAGAGAGCCATTTTTTGTCCAAACCCCAGTTTCTGTAGGAGGCTGAGGATCCTCTGGCCATTTGTTAGTCATTAGTGACAGCATGCTACCTTTGTAAATCATGTATCCGTGGGCTAGAGAGATGGCTCAACAGTTAAGAGTGCTTGTTACTCTCACAGAGGACCAGGGTTCAGTTCCCAGACCCCACATGGTGGATCACAACCATCCACAACTCAAATTCCAGGAGATTCAATGTTCTCTTTTGCCCTCCAACAACACCAGGCATGCATGCGGTATACATACATACATACATACATACATACATACATACATACATACATCGAGGCAGAAACACATACACATAAAACAAATAAATGTAAAACATAAAATTGAACTAATGCATTCCATATTTGCTGCAAGCTTTGATCCGTATATGCCAGCATAGAAGCTATCTGTGCAGAAAGCCATCCTCTAAGAATGCACTAGAAATACCTCTCATCATTCAAAACAGCTACTGCCAACAAAGCATCCAAATGACATGATTCAAACTTTCTGGTCACTACTTGTGCTGGCTAGTTTTATGTCAACTTGACACAAGTTAGGGTCATTTTGGAAGCAGGAACCTCAGTTGAGAAAATGCTCCCACAAGACTGGCCTGCTCACAGGCCAGTAAGCAGCACCCTCCACAGCCTCTGCTTCAGTTCCTGCCTTGAGTTCCTGCCTTGAGTTCCTGCCCTGACTTCCCTTAGTGATGAAATGACCTGGGAGCTGTACACTGTAATAAACCCTTTCCTCCTTGGTTGCTTTTGTTCGTGGTGCTTTTATTATAGCAATAGAAACACTAAGACACCAGCAAAACAAAAGATGGCAGATCTTGAATAATCTTAAATAACATAACACATCTGGACATGCCTAGAAAAAAGTCACTTTTCCCTACTGGGGATCCTGATGAGAAAACAAATCTGGTACTCTGCTATTGACTCTCCTGTCTTTCCACAATGCTATCTTTGGGCTTTGCCAGATTCCTCAGAAGTTTCTCTTTCAGGCTAAGGACCCCTCAACACTCCCTATAATCTGTCATCTACAGAGCCCTCTCTTTCTTCATCTTCTATGTTGCTGACTTTTTCTCGTGGTACCTTCATGAGGAAACCTAAGGAAAACACAGTCGACTGTTTGTTAGAATGTGTGTGAATTAAGCCAATGGAAAGGAAGCTGTGTTTGCACCAGCCATTGCTTCTGCAAAGGATGCTGTGCTCATGTCAGACATTGTACCAGGAGGCATGGGTATTGGTTACTCCTATCTGGAGCCATGCTACCTTCAAGGCTGGTGTGATGGTTTGTATATGCCTGGCCCAGGGAGAAGCACTATTTGGAGGTGTGGCCTTGTTGGAGTAGATGTGGCCCTGTTGAGTAGGTGTGGCCTTGTTGGGGTAGTTGTGGCCTTGTTAAAGTAGGTGTGGCCTTGTTGGAGTAGGTGTGGCATTGTTAGAGTGGGTGTGGCCTTGTTAGAGTGGGTGTGGCCTTGTTGGAGTGTGAGCTTTAAGACCCTAGTCCTAGCTACCTGGAAGCCAGTATTCTAGTAGCCTTCAGATGAAGATGTAGAATTCTCAGCTCCTCCTGTACCATGCCTGCCTGGATGCTGCCATGTTCCTGCCTTGATGATAATGGACTGAACCTCTGAACCTGTAAGCCAGCCCCAATTAAATGTTGTCCTTATAAGAGTTGCCTTGGTCATGGTGTATATTCACATAGTAAAACCCTAACTAAGACAGCTGGTGAAGGGTTTTCTACCAAATTGTTGTCTCTTACTTTGTGTAGGCCACCGTCTCAGTTAATACTTTGGGATGGAGGCAACATCCTGGGTAATACCATGCTTCCTCTAAAAGCTTCTTTGAACAGTCATTAGAGATTCTTAGAGCCCATGTTGGCTATGCAGGTCACCAAGTGGTAGCCTTCAACTGACTGCATGTCTCTTCTGGCCTTAGCTGTGATGGCCTGTCTCTCTTTGCTTCACTGTCTCTGTATTTATATCAATGTGACTTTTCTCCTTGGTGGTTTTAATCTGTTGCCTCCTTTACTTACTTATGACACTCAAATTAGCCCAGCATTTCCCGGTCATCAGATATCCCCACCCTTTGAGGGTTCACCTTGGGCTTTCCCAGCTCCAGCTCTCCAGGCAGACATGGAGATTCCTTGTACTTCTAAGTCATAACTGCTCTTTAGAAGCCAAGACCTGACACAAGCCATGATGAGCAAGCCTTCCTACCAAATCTCTCAGATTAAAACAGCAAAGTGTTTTGAAAAGAGCCCAATTTTTTGCCAAGTACACATCCCTGAGCTAAACCAGGTCTAGATTACCTCTGCCCTGTACTGGAATGGATAGCTCAGTAAGAGAGCACATCCTTAGCATTTGCGAGGCTCTAAGGTTAATCTCCACCACTCCCTATAATGACAATATTTAAAATCACAGCCCTCTAGGAACTCTTTGTGGGGACATCCCATGCCCAGTGCCTCTAATATCTGTGAGAACACAGCAAGCGACTGACAGCAACCCCAGTTTCTCCATCCTTCCAGGGGCTAGCTGGCCCAGATTTGGTACCCAAAGAAGAGCAAACAATGGTCATACAAGCAGTGGAAATACAATGGGAAGATCTCCACTGAGCTGCCTGATGCAGGGGAAACGAACTCTGACCCCATCCCAGCCACCCCAATTGCCTTATGTCCTAGCACCGGCTCCAGCTGTCTTCCTCAGAAGTGGCAGATACTGTGAGCTCCCTTGGGATCAGAGCTAGGTTAGCGTCAGACTCAAGGTGGAGCAATCTGGGGTTGCTATGCTGTGTATCCTTATGATGTTTCAGTTCAGTGCTTTTGGGAGCAATATCCCGAGAGTTTTCTCTCCTAAGTACCTCCTTCATTTGCTATTTTATCTGCTGTGGACACGCGCTGGCTTGGGCCGCCAGAATATCACAGAATATTAGCAACTGGGTGACTTACGACAATATTTGTGTCCTCAAAGTCTGGAGACTGGAAGTCTCAGATGGTGGAGCAGTCCAGTTCTTTCCCGGTGGGAGCTCCCTTCGTAGCTTGGGGACACCTCCTCTCCACGTCCTCACACAGCCCTTCCTTGGTTGGCAGACACAGAGTTTCCCATTGACTCCCTCTTCCTGTAAAGACATCTACCCTCCTGGGCCAGCTCCCTTCGTTGTACTTACGACCACACTCCCTACTCTTACAGTCTCATCCCCAAGCAAATCAAGGCCTGGGACTTCATTCGATGTATTGATTTGGGGGAGACAGCCCATGATACCTTAGAGCTGCTTGCATTCTTTCTGAATCAACTCAGGATAGTAGTAAAGGGACACAGTGTTTCCATTGTCCTCATGGATCCTTAGCCTCCACATACTCCACTGAAACCGACACACCCCGCCTGACCTCCGCAGCTGAGCCTAGAACTGTGCCTGCGATTGGTAAACTCAAGTAAATCCTGACTGCATCATATTGGCTCTTTCTCCTGTATCCTAGTTCTAAGAATACACCGTCCCTTCCAAAGCTGCCCACTTTCTCCTCTGTATTTAAATGTGTGAGTTTCCCATTGCTAAAAGAGGCTTCTAGAAGCAGGGTGTAGACACACATACCACGGGTTTCAGGATTTCGGGAGTGGAAACAGGAGGATCAGAAGTTCAAGGTCATCCTCAGCTACATAGCAAGTTCAAGATACAGGAGACTCTGTATCTAAGAGCACAATAGCAAGCAAAATCATCCAGGAGCAAAAAGGCAGAGGAGATCTGTGTGTGGGTGAGAACTCCTGAAGAGAGCCAACAAGACAAATACAGCAGGGCATGGACCCCAGAGCCATCTTCTTCACCTTGCAGGAACATCCAGGAACACTTACAGGAGACAGCCACTGGCAGGAAGGACATTGTCCGTCCCTGGGACAGCCTTTGGCACTGGTGCCCACAGGTCTGAAGGGCGTTGTTAAAACTCAACCAGCGGTGTTTGCACTTTGGTCCCAACATCAAATACTGAACAGTCATTCTGATCTATCAATCTCGTTGGGTGGCCCACTTCTCTGACAGCCCCTTCCTGACAGTGATTGTGTAAGAGGCTGCAGATCCTGGGACAAGTGCTCCCCTACTATAAAGACCTGGGCATGGGTGTAGACAGTTGCCTGGCAAGGCCCAGATCTACAAGGTTCATCTTGCCCGGTCTGGGTCATGGTTTTTATTTCCTAGTACTCCTAAGGCTTCTGTCTGTAGACTCATCTGCCACAGCCCATCCTACAGGCTTCCTTTTGTTTTTACTCAGCCAACCATGACTTCTTGTCAAAGATGACACTGCACCACCATCATCTAAATATGATATTATTCAAAAGCACTGGACTTTGTCATTGCTTGGTTAGCAAACTGAGTTAGTCAGCTTTCTGTCACTGTGATGGAATACACAAAGGGACCCATTTATGAAGAAATAAGGTTTGCTTTGGCTCACGGTTTTGGAGATTTGGGCCCGTGATCAGCTGCCATTGCTTTGGGTGTTGTGGGGTGCTTTGTGTGGTGAGTAGAACTTCTTACCGCACAAGCCACAAAGCAGAGGAGATAGGCAGGACCTCTCCCCTCCACCCTCAAGGGCACACCTCAATGACCTGTCACCTTCCATATCATCCCATCTCTCATAAACACCCATCATACCCTCCCAATATGAACTGGCACCAGAAACCAAGCACTTACCATGTGAACAGCACTCCTAAGACATCATTTTATCTACAAGTGGCAGGAAAAATAACCACAACATAGCTCTTGCTATGATCTCAGAAATGGTGACATTTAAAAGATTTTTATGTGTGAGTATATGACATCCACAAAAGACTTCTATGTGTGAGCATATGTGCACAGTATGGATGGGGGCCAGAAGAAGGAGTCTGGGCCCCTGGAACTGGAGTTGTAGACATTTGTGAGCCGTCATGTGGATGCTGGGAACTGAACTCAGGTCCTTGTCAAGCCCTCTTAACTGTTGAGCCCCATCTCCAGCCCCACATGTAACATTTAAATCCATCACTGATGGATTTAAATGGGGCTCCAACAACGACTCTGCCTTCCTGTTCACCTTCTCTTTAACACTAGCAACAAAGATGGAGTATGTGTAGCAGGCGTCTCAAGGCTACAAACAGGAACTTGGTTTTTCTTCCCCTAGCTTTGGTTACCAATGCTCAACTAAACACCAAATACTCAACAAAAATGTTCAAAAATAGCCTCTAAGTTTTTAGTTGCTTGGCATTTATGGACGTATGATCTGATCTCTCACTTTTAGGAATTTATATCATTCCTCATTCTATGTATCAATCTGTGTGTCTAACCCTCCTGTGAGTCATGCGGCCATCTCAGTTATCAGATTGCCTACTCTGGTGTATATACCTATTAGCACTGGCCCCAAAGTACAAAGTCCTGCCAGAACCAAAGAACAGCAATCCTACCCCTGCCAAGTGGCTCTGGCTATGTCCCACCTCACCCCGCTGGCATTATTGGGGTTAAACTCAGGCCAAAAAGTGAGCAAAGTTAGAGCAGGGACTGTGAGTGTTGAGCAGGAGGCTCAGGCTGTTCCTGGGACTTGTTCAAGCCAGAGGCCGAATGATGAATCAGAGCAGAACAAGACGCCTGAGGGAGCCCTTCAGAAGCCTTGTTCTGAGACACTCCTTCCTGTGTGTCCATGCTTCCCACCTTCCCCAGGAGCTTCCAGGGGCTGTGCAGGCTGCAGAGAGCAAATCTTTAAGAGCCAGTCTTGTGACACGCCAAACTCACCACCCATATTGACCTTATATCATATTAACACTTAGATAAGAGAGTGATTTGGGGCCATCATGGTCCCCACGTTGGGGGGACATGGCTTTCTTCAGGCCAGTGAATAAAGGCCTAGTAGCTATTCTTAAAGGTCCTGTCATATACACCCCGGGGCCTGAAAATCCCAGGGAACTGTTTTCTGACCCATAGCTAACTAATGGTCCCCTGTGATGGCTCTCCCCTCTGGCAAACCTACACTAGTCAGTCCTTCCACACACAATCTCCCATCTCTTCCCTTCCTCCTCAAAGGCACTGCCTTAGGCTGCTGTGGCTAAGAGACTGAAAAGTACAGTCTTGCTCAGGGACACATCACTTTGGTCCATTTCTGCTGGTGTCAGTTCTCTTATCTGGAAGAGTAAGAACTCTGTGCAATCTTTAAGTTACATCCCCAACCTGACTGCAGCCATGGATTAACTGGACCAGGAATGTGGCACAGACCTAGACCTCAGGAAGACCCTGTCAGGCCTCTGGCAGGTTCAAACATCTGCAGTTCTCCCAAGGCAAGCTCCTTTTCCCCCAGCACTGCCCACCGCAGACAGCTACTAACTACAGGAGCTAACCCACACGGCACTCATCCATCTCCATGCAAAACAGACATTCCACTGAGGCCACCCTTGAGTTTCTCCAGGCTTAAACTTAAGCAGGAATGGTCTGCCTTGATAATTACACCCACATTTCAACCAACCCCAAATGGAAAATGAAAGAGAAATGGACCTGAACTGAACATAGACAAACCTTTTCTCTGGTCATTCCCTAAATGATACGTATATATAACTATTTACATAGGATCCGCCTTGCACTGGATATTATTAGTAATCTATAGTATGAGGTATGCAGGAATAAATGCATCAGTTATATGAAAATACTCCATCAATTTATATTATAAGGGCGTTTGCATCTATAGACTTTGGCACCTTCAAGGGGATCAGGAATAGTCACCCGTGGCCATCAAGGGACTTCAGTCACTATGGAGTCCATGTAGAGCAGGAAAATGAGGAAGAGGAGAGGACATCTCTGTATACTGAGTAGTCCATAATGACAACACAGAATAACAGCAGTAGATAATTTATCATATATATATCATATATGATATATACATATCATATATATATGATATAAGTAATTATATCGTGCATTGATCAAACAAGTTGAAACACCTCGCCTTATACCAGAAAGGAAAGACTTTTATTGAGGTGGTATCTCGATACGTTGCAGTAGAATATCTTCCACTTTCTAAAATAATTCATTAATCAATTAATTACTTAAGGAGTCTCTTAAGCTCAGGTCATTGTCAGGTTCGTGGTGTAAAATAAGAAAATGTTACAGAGAAGGAGGAGGAAGAAAGCTGGTGGATCTTTGTTCACGGTGACAATCATAACAGGAACGATCACCATATATGTGGGTATAATAAAAGTTGTGTCATGCATTAATCCAAGCCGGAAAGTCTGGATTCCAGACAAGTCTCCTAACAGGCAGGTCTTATTAGCAAATAATCTCTGGCACTTCACTGAATCCTGCCTGCACGTTCCCGATCCTGCAGCCATCAGAGATCAATGTCACAGACCAGCCTGGCCAGCAGTGGCCATGTCTACATCGCAATGGTCTGAGAAATAATGATGAGATCACTAGGGAAAGCCCTGGGCTGAGATCAGCTTCACACAAGAATCCCAGCCTCCTGCTCATTGGCTGTGTCTCTCAGTCCTCTGACCTCCCTGGACCTCAGGTTCTGTACCTGATGTGATATCTGCTTGGCTTGGCCTCGAGGCATCTTAGAGGACATGGAATAAAAAGCCTACCTTGGAATCTGAAATGAGGGACACAATTAAACTGAAGAGGCTGCGTCTTACACACTGGCACACCCGGAGCACTTGGAGTTCCCAGGCACCTGTGAAACTGCAGATGGTTCAAACATCTAAAAATGTCAATCTAGCAACAGTGGGTACTCTCTCCTCATTAGCTGGCAACTCTCTCCCGGCAGACCCTTGATAAGAAGAGCTGGGACACACACATGTAAAATCCAAATATGTTAGAACACTTTAGCTCTGAGATTATCCCATAAGAAAAAGATTCAACTGTCCACCAACTAATCCCAGGTTGAAAGGACTCTGTGTTTCTCATACATGTCATACCTAACACAAGTCAGGACAAAGGACACCCCTGCTCTCAGGTGGCAGGACCTGATCTACCAACTTTACCCATCAAAGATCTGTGACTACAAACCCTAAAATGAGGGGACAAATGCAGTCACAGAAGTAACCATGGTGACAGAAGAGCCAGGAGGTGGCTCAGTCTGCCTTGCATGTATAAGGTGCCTTGCATGCATAAGGATGTGAGTTCAATTCCCAGCATACACAATTTTAAAAAGCCAGGCAGGGTGGGGCACACTTGCAATCTCAGTGCTGGGAAACTAGAAATGGAAGGGTCCCTAGAGCTCCCTGGCCACCCAGTCAAGGCTGCTCAATGAATTCCAAGCCAGTGGGAGACCCTGTCTCAAAAGAAAGGTGTGTGATGTTTCCTGAAGAATGATATTTAAAGTTGTCTCATGACCTCCACATACATACATACATACACACACACACACACACACACACACACACACACACAGGAGGGGGGACACAGAGAGAGACAAAAAGGGAAAGGGGGTGGGGAGGGAGGCAGAGGCACGGGACGTTAGCCAGGTATAGTAATGCATGCATGTAATCATATACTTACATTGAAGGCAGAAGGACCAGACTAGCCTGGACTTCATGGGGCCCTGTCCCCAGCCCCTTCCCCAAGAAAAAGTGTAATGTCAGTGTATTCAAGAACATGGACTGGGATATCAGACTAATAATAGGGCAGGCATAGCCTGTGTCTTCCAGCAGAAAGCAATAAGGAGGGGCTTGCCCTGAGAACACAAGCACTTCTCACTGAGAGCGAGGAAGCCAGGGCTATAAATCAGAGGGGAAAGGTCAAATAGGCAGCTGTCTGGACCCACCAGTGAGATGCCAGTGTTCCTGTATCACTTCCAATGTCGAGCAGCCTGGTCTGCACTGAGGACAAAACAGTTGAGGTTTCTGCTTAATGGTACCAGGACTCAGAGACAAATTTCTACTTGGTTATCACTGTGATAAAAGGCTTGTCTGCCATCCTTTGCAAGGTAGCTGGCTTCTGTTGGGAGATTCATGCTTATTTATTTAAAGAATAAACCTCCTCTATCATTGGAAACATCCATCCTGAGCCACAGACCCAAACACATGGCTGAGATATTAGCTGAGCCATCCCTGCCCCTCTTTCTTCCTCCCAGCAGGGTGTCCTAGTCCAGGCATTGCAGGTTATAAAGCCCCTGCCATGTTCTCCTGACCCAAGCCAGCTCTGAGAGCATCTAACAGGGCCTAATCCATTGCCCTAAGTACTAGGAGTAGCCAGCCCTCAGCCTTAGGGGTCCTTGCTGGTCCATAAGGGCCTCCAGTGGCAACCATGCATCTTGAGGTCAGAAGACTGGAGCAGGAAGAGGAGAGGCTCCTGGATCTAGGGAGGAAGTCCTGTTCACAGCTGTCTAACAGCTCAGGTCCTCACTTTCCCTGGAAACCAGCCGTAGCATCCCTCAGGAGTTCATCTTTGCGTACCTTGAGGGAAGGCTGCTGGTTCTCCCACCAGGGAGCCATCGCCAAGTGTTCATGTTCAAGTAGTTCTCTACCCTTGTCAGAGCTGCGGCCTGGAATCTGAGGAACAAGCCGAGTCCACAAGCAACGTGCGTGTCCTGTCTCCAGGTGTATCATGCTTAGCGTCTCCCACAAGAGAACAAGCATGTGGGTCACAGGTCAAAAAGACCAAGTTCAAAATCACAGGAGCACGTCCCTTCCCAGCACAGCACCCCTCGCGCTGGCCGAAATGAGTCTCCCCTCACTTGCCCCATCCAAAGCAAGTGACCTTCCCTGTCACCATCCTCGGCTAAGCATGAAAGGACGCGTGGGCTGCTCCCAGAAAACCCTCTTGGCTATAGGGCGGGACCCAATGCTTTATGCTCACTCTTCTACTTTTAGCTCTGATATTGTTAGACAAAAAAAAAAAAATCATGCTTGCACGTGACAGCCTCTCCAACAGCACAAATGAATACAGAATGAAAATCCCCTCCCTCAGGCTCATTAGCCACACAGGCAGAACCCATGCACACGGTGACTTGAATATGTCACCAGAAGTGTTCTTTTCTTATTGAGACATGTATGACATGCATCACTGTATACTCAGGTACTGTCTACATAGTAGCATACATCAGCCCTCCAGTTAACTGCTTCAAAATGTTACATGTCTACATAG